>JAVHNF010017595.1:0-15068 GCA_034783455.1 Micropsitta finschii | reverse complement strand
ATGTCTGTGAAGCTGTCTCGTTTGAGAAGCAGGCCTTGGCAAGCCCCTGGGATAACCTGTGACCCCTCAACCAATGACGTTTTGAACAAGGCTATGAGTCTGCTGGCAGCATCAGGGAATTGGAGCAAAAGAATCAACCCCTTTCCCCCAAAAAAAGAGTAAAAAAATACGGAGTGCTAATTCTGAGGAGCAAAGTCATGCAGTAATTCTTCTTGCGATGTCTATGAAGGAAAACTAGTCAGGTTTTTGACGCTGAGTTCGTTTTTCCAGCTCATATGGGACATTCACAGCTTAGTCACCCTTGTTGCTTTTCCAAGCTTTGTAACAGCTTTAGGAAGGGTTCTTACTTTTGCTTTCTACCCTGCAGTCAGAGATGAGATTAAAATTTACTGCTGCTGCTATTTCCAGAGAAGAGCTGGGAGCTAAGCTGTGGTTTCCTTTTCTCAAGTGGTTTTTAGTGTTGATAGTGGGGAAGAGTCATCTGTGACAACTTTGTTTTCTCTGTCAGTGCAGCTTCCTACATGGGATTTATTTTTACAGCCTTCAGAATATTTCTTTTTCTTCAATGCCTTTTTCATTTAGCAGAGCAGCTTCTGTGGGTTGTCCCCACACAGACATTTTTATGCACTCTAGAAAGCTGGGTTGCTTTGCTGATTCTGGAAATGAATTGCCATCTTCTCTACAGGATTATTTTAAATCCCTGTTAGTGTTGTGGATTTCAATAGGAATTTTTGCCTTGGTCATTGCCAGTGTCATTCTGTGCAGAGGTTTGAGTCGCACACCACAATGAGGTTTTTTCTGAAGTGTGATATCCATGGATTACAGGACTATGAAATACACTTACCAGATAAAACATCTTCTATCTGGTCCTCTTTCTTCCTCATTTTTTTTTTCTCATTTTCCATATCTCATCCTATGTTAAAATTGTAGATAGATAACTTGTGACAAGGATCATCATGGTTTAGTAGCACTATTGCAAGACAGTTTTGAGTAGAATTGATGTATAAATGTAAACCTTTACATTTCAGGGAAAGGAATAGGTGTGTAACAGCAGCTGTAAGTATTCAGCTGCCCAGAGTCTCATTAGTCTTCTGTGCTTCCCTGGAGTTAAATTAAATGGTGATCACTAGTGAGCCCTTCTATCACACAGAAAAGCTTTCCACAGTGCATGGGATAGCAGTCACAGTGCCATATATAGTACCAGGCCTCTGGTGTGGATTTTGCAATATCTGCCATTATATTTCAGATCCTAAGCAAATAAAACCCTGCATTTCCATAGAAACTGTAATGTGTGGCTGAATACTGCCCTTAAGTATGGAAATGTCTCTTCTAGTATAGTCAAGTGAGGCTGTTACTATATTCTAAAGAAGAATTTGGTGCCATATGCTGAGACATGAATGCCAATCAGTTACATATACCCCAATATCTGTAATTCACTTATTATTCCTACCTTTGCATGGTGCATGATGACTTCTACACAACGTGACTTAGTGAGTGCTTAAAAAGAGATGTCATTACACAGCCGTTAATAGTCACAGGATTAAGTAGCTAATATAAGAAAAGTGGAGGGACTAGCAATGCTGCTGTAATGTAGTCTGAGGTCTCTGTTATTCCCAGTCAGATCTCTAGTTTTAAATTAGCATCACTTCTTATCTTTTCCCTCACACCAAGTGCAATTGTCGTGTCCTCTCCCTGAAATCCTGGGGGTGGAAGTGGGAGACTTGTTCATTCTTCCCAAGGGAAGGTTGAATCAAACTGAGAAAAATAATCATTAGATGAAACAATTAAAGGAAAAACTGATTTAAGTACACCTGAAACATTTGGAATGAAAAGCTCTGATTTACTGTCAACAATGTAATGTTTTTCTTCCATTAAAAATTCAGGTCAGTATTAGAAGAAGAAAAGCTGTTCTCTCAAATGATGAGTCCAATGGCCATTTGGAAGTGTTGAGACAAAATGCTTTACATTTCCAAAACCTCTGTATTTTTTCAATTGACAGAATGCCATATTTCCCCCTATTTTATTCTCCCATCAGTTCTTTTCAGCTGGGAGTTTCATAGTCATAGTTTTTTTCCCTCTGAAATGCACCTTGTGCAGAGATTCAGATAGTTATTTCAATGAATTCATTATAAAAAACATAACTCTTGCTACATGCAAAAAGCTAAAATCTAGCAAAAGCCAGAAGCAGCAAAGTAATGGCTTCCATGTTTCACTCATGACCAACAAACTCTCCATAGGCACAGATGGTATCTCAGTGTTTTTTGCTTCCTAATCTCTATTACACCAAAAGAATCCACCATAGTTGGATGCTGCTCTTTAATAATCACAATGGTATCTCCAAACATTTGACCATCAAGTCAACTAGGAACAAATTGAGCATAGAAGCAAATTGTGTGCTGTCTGTAGGAGAACATGTTGTCTTGGCTTTAACAAGTTGGATAAGATTTGGGCATTTCCAAAGAATTACTTCTGTTCTGAACTGATGTGGGGATTAAAAACCTTGAATTTTTTTAGTGTGTTTCAATTCCAAACTCTCCCATTTGAAGGCAATGTTAATAATTAATGTCAGTGAACGAGCACAGTGTAAGAACACACTCCCTTAAATTACAGTTTGAAAATCACTGACTTTTAATGCACCCCTTTTCACATCACTGCATCACTTTTAGAGGTTCAAAGCCAGCGAATCACCCGTTATCCTTCTCTGGAATATTGAACTATTTGATGAATCCCTAACACAAATGCTTAGAAAATGAACTGTCAGTGCAGGGACTGGCTGCTGGCTCTTTAAATGCCTTTTTTCATGTTGGTCTAGCTTTTATTAACCATCATAAAACTCAGCCTTTCAGGTCCAGCCATACAAAGCATCTTCCAGGGCAGCTGGCCTTGCTCTTGGATGTAAATACTCCTGCAAAAGGCTCTGCATCACACTACAACTGAAAAAATCAATATGTATTCTAACAGACAGGAACAAATTGGGTCTTAAAGTGTAAATAGGGCTGTGTGAAATACAAGAAAGTAAATTTAACTAGTGAACTGTATTAACTGTGGTGATTATTCTGCATTCGGGGAGGCTAATTTATGTAATCAGTGCTCTTGCACTTTCTACCACAGATCTTGAAGGTCATCGGCTGAGCTGGGACCTGAACCTTTCCAAAGGTAAAGAAAGTATTTTCAATTAGATTAAATCTCGTTATTATTGTCCAAGGCTTCTCACCTCCATTACACAGACTTCAGGAAACACTGAGGGATGATGCGTTGTAGTCTGAAAGCACACCCGTGGCACGCAGTGTTTGCAGGGTCCCTGGGGCCAGCAGCCCCATCCCAGTGCAGGAGCTGCAGCTACTGAATCACCAAAGCACAATTTATTGAATTCTTCAGCTCCAGGCTGGTTTTCTCCATGGGAGGAGGAAAAAGAGTTTGGGAAACACAAGTCGTTTCCTCTGGGCTGTGCTTGCAAAAGAGGGCTGTGATTTTATGCCAATAAGGAAGTGAACGTATTTCCAGAGTATCTGTTTCTGCCTTAGAAGTGCTCTTTTAAAGAAGAGTGGCTTTGGAGGTAGTTTTGAAATCTGAAATGAATCATTTTGACTCATTCTTTATTTGTGTGTCAAAATACTGTGTTTCATAACAGCTCGAAGCTGTTTCACCTGGACTTTGATATAGTAGAATATTAGCCGTACTAATAGGATAAGTACTAGACTACAGCTGTTTTCGTGTTATTGAAACAAAAACTAGTGCTGTACCAGAGCTACATGATCCAGTATTAGTGGAAAGAAACACCTTCACACTCCCAAGCCGAATAAAATCCAAAACCCATGTTTACAGGAAAATTTGAGGGTTTTTTCCCATTTAGAATGAAAACAAACCTCGGGATTTTCTTCAGAGCTGAAAACCTGACCAGTGTCCCCACTGACTGCCACATGCACAGGTTCAGCTGCTGAAGACACCCTAGATGAAGTCTTAAATGCAGAGCATCTTTCCAAAACCCAGCACCAGTCTTAAAGTGGTCTCTGGGGCCTTCACCTTGTAGTGAATCTAGTCAGTGCTCTTTATTCATTTACGGTACTCTTTATCACAGCTCTCTGACTATGCGACTAACATACAACACAAGCAAAGATAGGCAGAGAAAAACCTTATTGCGTTAAGGAAGAAATGTTGTTACCAGAAAGGGTAGTATGGATAGATACCCCACAGGTTTGAAAATAATAAACATTGGTAGAGGTAGAGGAAGGAACTGGGCCTTATAAAAGAAGCAAATAAGAAAACTAGACAAAGGCAGTGACCCCTAAAAGGAGAAGGCAGGTCCTTTCTACCTGCAAACAGTTCTAGGAATGATCCCAGAGGTTTTCAAACACTGCTGCAAGTGCAGCATGGCCTAAACTGCTTGTTGATCTTAAAATATATCTTAATAGAAATAACTTGGTCAAGTAATACTTCTGCAATAACCTTGCTAATTTTACTCTGTAGAAGACCTCGAGCAATTTCTATATTTAAATGACATGTACTGTATGGGTAATGTCTTCTGTGTTTTGGAATGGTCTTCTAGCATTAGTGCTTCGCAAAATAAAGGCAAATAAAGGGATTTCTTATTGATAAATCTGCCTAGATTTTAGGCATGGCCATTAGGCTAATTAAAATCCCATATGATCAATGCCTTTCAGTTAATTTTGAGTCACTATACTCAACAAAGCTGTTTCCATTGCCAGCTCTGTAATACTATCCTGGCAAGCAGTCCAGGTGGGTTTCAGTAATTCCCCCTATTTTGCATATTCTGCTGCTCAACATTCCTGTATTATGGCATTATTTAGATGTAATTTTTCCTGAGAAGAAAAAGTTACTAGGCAAGGTGACATCTGACCCAGGGAAACCATTTGACACCTAAGTGAGTTCAGAAACCAAGATGGGATGTACAGGACCCAGTGGCCTGGGGATCCTTTTATGCCTATTAAAATTGACTAAAGGTAATTTTTCCAGCTAAAATGTTAACTCAAATCTGGGGGGTTTACATCATATCTTGCATCCCCTCAACATCTGAGTGCCCTCACCTGTGACACAGGACATGCTGTGTTTCAGTGTCTTGGATAGCAGGATCAACAGCCTGGCTTGGTACAAAGCTCCTATTATAGTACATTTTGAATGATCTTGAGCAAAGGTAGAATGGTCCAGACAGATTTCGAGCCCCGCAGGGTCCTCAGCACCCTCAATGAGAGAAAAGCAGTGTTGTGAGGAGGCTTCTGTAGATAACTGAAGGATCTTGGCAAAATCTGAGATGCTTTAATAACAGATGGTGGGGAAGAGACTTAGCCAGCTCTCTTTCCATCATTCTTCAGTGCAGAAGATCCCTCCACATGACATCCTGCGCTGTCATCTCAGATCTATTATTAAACAGCCCTTGCAGTGCATGTGCTCCACTCCCTTCCTTGAGAGACAGTCTCATGGGAGCAGACTTTGATTTCCACACCAGTATGTCTGGCAGAGACATCCCACCTCTGCGGGGTTCACAGGGTGGAAACATTGAAGTCCTCTCCCTGAGCAGCCAAAGGTCTGTTCCAAACTAGCACAGAAATGCAGGAACACAGAGGTGTAGTCACTGCATATCAGGCTCTACATCTGCTTCTCCTGCTTCTTTACAAGACTAAGGTGCTTTGTAAAGGCAGTTGTTCTGTGGCACTGGAATTCTCTTTCGCAGCATTTAGTGAAAACAAACACGAAGGAGAAGGGTGATAACAGAAGGATGACAGTGATACTCTTCCTCTGGGCATAAGCTTGAAGCTGCAGCTTGACCCTTTATGGCTCCATATGCTACAGGCTGAGAGAAGAGAACAAAAATCCTACATTTAAAAAGAGCATTCTTCTAACAGCAGAACACCATGTCCATCAGCTTCACAAACAAGGGATAGCTGCAGAGAGAAGCCCTCCTGGCACTGGGCATAGAGACCAGTATTTGTGCCAGGACTGTCACTTCTGCTCCACATGAGAATTCCCTGAAATCCCAAGCCTCTATAAAGATATTTGAGCTTAAAATGGCCAAGAGATATTGAAAGTGAGCAGGAACTGGCTCATGGTCAGTTAGAGATGCTTTGGGAAGAAAACAGTCTCTTTTTAGTTTGCAGATACTATCACAGTTCCTGCTGTCTTAGACACAGTTACAGGACTATAAACTCTATAGTAAAGTATCAGGTATTCAAATTCAACCCATTAAAAACACATTAATGTACATGTAATAATACAGGGAAGCACCATGGCAACTAATAACACACAGGAGACACATCTTGCAGTCCCATCCCAATGGCCAGAGAAGCAGAGTTGAGCCTGAAGTCTCTAGGACCGATAGCATCCTGCATCCAAACTGAGTGACTTGAACAGTAGCCGTGCCCTGTTATGCCAGAGCTAAATCTGTGCCCAGCTATTTAAACAAATCCATGGGTTTTGTCCCAGCAGTGATTGCAGGAGAGTTTTTGCACAGTTCTTTGTCTTCACTTGAAGGGAATTGTACCAGCTTTGAGCTGGAAGGTGCCTTAGCACTGCTGAAAAATAGCCCATGTATTGCTGTGAAAGGTAATGCAGCCCTGTCTCATCGTCTGAGCACAGGAAGGTGGTTGAGGTGCTTCTACGTAGCTGTGCTATGCAGGTAGCTGCAGCAGTGAGCAAAGGCTTGGACTGCAGGAGCTGTGAAATTCCGCTTCCAGAGTAGTCTGAGGAAAGCAGGTTTAAAAATAAGCAATCAAGCTGGTTTCCTTTGTTAATGACTCAGTGATTCACCCAAGCTCATGTGTTTCAGCTTTGAAGGGCTCCACTCTGGGAGTAGCTTTCTTTGGAATCCATCAATTTGAATGAAAATGGGAAACACGGCTAACATCAGTTCCAATGAGTTCCAGTGTGTCTAACTTCTTTTCTCCACCTTATTTTCCCCTTTCTCCCCTCCTTCTCAGCCACAGACCTACACTAACAGCACCCTGCCGGGGGAAACAGACCTTTTGCCTTCATCTGACCTTTCGACCAACACCATCCTCCACTACCTGCCTTGGCTGAGAAACGTGGAGCTCAAGGATCCCCCAGTCTTGTGTCATGGCAATAAACTGGTGCTATGAATCGCAGCCAGCGAAGTTGCACTGTGGCCTTTCTCCCACAGCTACAACAGGAAAAAGAGGGACCAGAGGGAATGAACCTGCGACCTGCCAAATTACTAGTGAGAATGATGTGTGTAAATCCCAACGCCAGATTCTGGGAAAATGCATTCAATTCCCATCTTTGCCCTTGTCCCAGTGCATAATGCTGGGAAAAACTCCTGGCCGGCCTGCAACTCCGTTCTCCGGCCAAGCATGGCACATCCCATCTGCCTCCTACATCACTCAACTCCCCTTTCACCAGGTATGAAATTCCCATTGAGAGGAATGGAGCAACAGACTTTAAACTGATTTCTCCATACACGGAACACTGTGATCAGGAGCAAGCCAGTAAGAAGAGGCAGTACCTTTACTAGAGCAGCTGGTCCAGATGGGACATGAAGGCTGCTTTCAGATCTGCATCCATGTCTTCTGGGCTGCAGATTTAGCTCTACAGGCAAGCTGGACCCAGTAAAGGAACAATATGGGAATAAAGGGGTTTTTTCTGCATTCCATTGTTCTCAACCCACATAGCCCTACACTGGTAAGATTTCAGAGCTGAAAAAGAGCTTGCGCTGCCTCTGTTTGAGATGATGTAAACCAAGATGTTACCTCTCCCTACAGGTCTTGTCCTGTTTATGTCCCAAGACTATTTGGGGTTACAAAACAGGAGACACGGGCACTTCAATATTGATTACCGTGATAATCAGACAAAGAAGTAAACAACAAGCTAAACCCCAGTGGAGGCTGAAGCTGGACCTGGTGTATCCAGATCCAGGGAGCCAGCAGCCTCTAGGCTGATCTCTTTGACAAGTGCTACGGTCTCACACCATTTCATATTCACTTTTCAAACCATCTCCCAGGTTTCTGCCCAGAGGGACCTCACCCTGTGATAATGGAGGAAACACAGAGTTTTGCAGAGGAGCAGTGGTGCCCTAAATAACCCCTGCCAATAGCAGGCTAGCTCACTGCCAGCTCCAGATGGGTTTTTTAATCAAGCAGAGCAATATTGATGGCCTCTGCTCAAGCTCTTTCACTAATTGCCTTCCAACACGAACTCAGCAAAAGGTATGATAAATCCAAATTTCCACCAAACACAAAGCTGGGATGAAGATGTAGTTATGTGTTTTGCCTGTGTACAGGCAGAAAGCAACAAGCAGGGAACCTTGACACTTGAATCTTTCTTTTGAAGATGTTTTCGCTGACTTCTTTGGATCTTGAAATGCATAATTTAACATCTTATGCTTTACCTTGTTTAAAAGAAGGTACCAAACCCTCAACTCCTTACCCACTGTTTTAAGACATTCAGTCTTTAACACTTCCAGAGGGTCTGTATTAAGTATTTAATGCTCTCTGCTCATTTTCACTGTTTCCTAAGCAGTTAGTATTATTAGGTTGCTGCTATTTCTCATACTACAATATGTGCTATGCAAGTTCTCAGATCTTCAGCACTCATTGACAGAAGATTACAGCTTCAGGAACTGGTGTTTAAATTGGTATTTAAGAGGGATTATTAGCATAAATATGAACATAGCTCTAAACTGGTGAAATATGTTCAAGCATTACAGAAAGCCTGGAACCTGCCAGAAGACCTTTTCCAACTTACCTGCTGTTTCTAATAAGAAATATGCATTAATCATTGACCTACAGACGAAAAGCAGGAGATATTTTAGCTGACATTTTTACCAGCTGAGCTAACTTTGCTCTGTTCTCTGTGATGAAGATGGCACTATTTTCAGCTATACATTTCATTCCATGTTCCTGAGGGTTATCACTAATCCACTCTGTCCTTGGAGATTTTCTGGGCTTGGGCTGCTCTGCAAGTTTGGATGAACAAAACTCTCTCTTTTTTTATACCCATTTACTTCTCTTTATGGTTATTTCTACTCAGGGGCCTTTTCATGCCCTCTCTCCACTATCTTGTCTTCAACATTTTCAGCCTTCCAAGGAAAGAGTAGGAAAAGCCCTTTTCTTTCAGCAGCTCTACTCTGTTACATGATTTCAGAGCTAAAACTGCTGGAGAGCTGAAGGGTTGAAGGGAGAAGGTCAGTACAGGGTCTGGGTTAGATGATGCTTGCTGCCCATGGGGAAATGAAGGAGGATGAACCTGGCAAAGTACCAGGGCAAAGTGCTGCCTTGTGCCAGCTCCTTGTGTTGAAAAGAGCTCATTTTGCAGCGCCTTCCCTGAAGAGATGGGCACAGGACAGACTGAACACTGATCACCGGCCAAAAGCTCCTGAAGTGCCAGTCTGAGCAAGCAGCTGGGAGGGGAGCTGATTGCAAAGAAGGTGAGGATAAGCACTGCTGAGAAGGGAAGCCATCCTGACTTTCAATGTGTCTGAAGCTTGTCCTCGAGGCTTAGACACAACAAAGACTGCATCCAGGCTTAACAAGGGTTTTGGGGAGATGCCAACTCTGCCCCAGGACAGAGAGGACCACATGCATCAAGGCCTCTGGAGGCTGTGCAGGGACTGTTACCTGCTGATGCTGGAATATCTGCCCTCTCCCACCAGTCTCCTGCAGATTAATGGAAGGAGGCTGATCTGACGCTTTGGAGGTGTCTGCCACTTCTAAGCATCCAATAGTTCAGCCCTGCTTGCTTATGTTGCCCTTTCTAGTGCTTGGACTCATCCTGAACACCCCCCTTTACAAACCATCTTGTGCTCTGGGCGCTGAAGGCAATCTGCCCAGCTGCCGTGGGGCCTGGCTGCTTAACTACATTCAGGGACAGTAATTCCCTGGTGAGACAGCCAACAATCTCCCTTATTCCAAATTTTCTGTTTAGTTTCATTTTCTGTTTAAATTAACGCTGTTTCCTCTGTGCCCGTATCAAAGCAATCTCTCTCCCATGGAGGCTCTCTGGGATTTCTGCCTCAAGCAAGCTGATGTTTGCTCTGCAGCTTTTGGTGTCCCTGGGTGGTGCTGCCAGCAGGAGGGTGAAGAAGTGATGGGCATCTCCTTCCCTCTCCTTCTCGCTGGACCTGGAGATCAGGGCATCAGACACTGTGCAAGGGAAGGGATGCTTTGACATGGAACTCAGGCACACTCAACTCCAGCTGAGCACCAGAGAGTGCATTCCTTCCCAACATGTCCACGTTGTGCTCTGAGAGGATGGCAGCTCTGCTTTGCCTTTTCATTCTGTAAAAAAGCCTGCTTTTGGGAACAGAAAGGCCCCAGCCTCTCCACACAGCAAGGATTTGGTTTCCTTCTTGCAAGCATGAGCAGGCTGTGTGTCCTGAAAGCAAGACTGTCCTATAAAGACCCCTTGGGTTCATTTCCCAAGGGTTTCCCAGTGCCACACAGGCAGACAGTGCCCGACTCAATTTGGTATAAGCTGTTCTGTGAGTGAATGCCTCAAGGTGCATGGCTGTACCCTGGCTCTTTTTGCCAAGTGGAGAGGAGAGCCTGGCTTCACACATCTTGCCATCATTCCCTTATGATTTCACTGTCAAGGAAAATCTCAGTGTTAACACATCTTTGTAAATACACTTTGAGATGTTTGGCTGCAATAAAAGCAGTTCCATGCAGGTGCCAGGTGTTTTCCTTAAGCCCAGTGGGGTGCTGTAATTTTCATCATGTAGAAACCACTCAAACAACACTTCAAGGATGAGAATGCAGTGCTAATAGGGCTTTCAGATAGGGACAATTTATTGATAGTACTGAAATTCTCAGAGGTCAGCCTTCCATTGCACTCAATACTCCGTGGCACAACTCAAAATACTGGGTCTCCCGCAGGTATTTTCCATTTTAAATTGCTGGCAGAGCGAAGTGAGTTAAAACTGAATGTGTGGAACAGTGGAAGAGTAACGCAGTGCCGTGACATTTGTTTCAGCTCCGTAAGTAGAGAAATAAACTTTCCAGCAAACACTTCTAAGCATTTCTTTGTGTTTAGGATTAACAGGTTTATAGGGAATGAGTCATGGTGCCGTATTCTGTTTTTAAGCACAGTGACGCATCCAGTTCAAGCCTTTCTGAAGGTTTAGCATAGGACCTGCCTGAAGAAACCAGGCCATAGAGTACCAGGGTGGTCGTGTATGGCTTGCACAGCCTGCCTCCTCCCTCTGAGTATGGAGCAGTCTTGGGGGGGTCTCTGCTGTGCCAAGGGCTGGGATACATCCCAGCCTCCATGGACAGAAGCAGGAATCTTGCAGTGACGGACGTCTTCAAGCAGCTGAACTGCAAAGCATCAGCTTCCCATCTTTTGAGATGATCTTTCAATTCATGACAAATGCCATAGAGCAAAACAGTCAGTCTTGGAAGCATTCGTGGGCCAAGTTCCCAGAAGCCCGGGCAAGGCGCCCTCACATATGTCCCCTCCTGATTTGTCCACTTATTCAATCTCCTGTTACACTTAATGAGACAAAGACCAGCTGAATCATCTTGGGAATTTTTTCAACTGATTAATCAAAACCGAGACCTGCAGCAAAACACTTTTCCAACAGGAATAATGAAAAGATGTGCTGCGGGTGCTGCAATATTGTGTTGGAGCAAAACAAAACCTTGGCTTTTATTTGAAAGCAATTTTCATTCCCTATGTCCATTGAATTTCCCACCTCAGCCTTCTCCATGCAAAGAGCTTTCCAAACGGTTTTCTTTTTAGTGAAAACTAATTAACTCTGCTGACTTCTGCTTTTTGGTTTAACAAGCCAAAAGTGGTTTAATCTGGATGAAATCTTGGAAAACTTCATGAGAACAACTTCCTGGCTCTCCAAGATGGGAATCACTGTCCACTGATTCCCCTCCCCATAAGCGTGGGCTCGGTTATCTTGAGGTTCACTTCCATAGTGGCTGGTGGCAAAGAACCAGATTAGAAGAACTGAAATTAATATGTGTTGATCAAGTAAAAGATAGAAAAATCCCTGAGGCTTCTGTATTTACAGCAAGTTCTGGCTGCCCTGGTGTCCTGCCAGCCTCCCTGTGAAACATTAAAAGATACAATAAGGCTTTTTTGTTAGTATGGAGTCATTATGGAGTCTCTGCTGAACAAATGGAAGAAGATCAGTCTAGCCTTCCCATTGCAACTGGTTCAAGTAGACGCTTCCAGAAGCACCATTACACTTGGTAGTGCAGAGAGAAGCTACATGGCGCCGTGCAGGGCCCTTAGCATTGGTATTTTCTCCTCCACACTCAAGCAGCAATGAATCACGAAGCATATTATTTCTTATCTACGTTTCACCTCCAGGGAATTCAAATGAAATACAGGCACAGAGGAAAGCCGGCTCACTGCTGTGGGAGGATGTCAGTACCTTAGCTTCAAGTTGGAAAGATGAGCTGCTCCAGATTTAAATCTTTCCTAAGATCAGCCCGTGCCCTGAGGCAGGATATACAGAAAATAGACAAACCTGAGATTTCTTTCCTTGCAGTAAAGGCATAAAAAGCCCTTTTGGGGTTAATAGGTGACCTGCTACTTCAAACTGGAGAGCCCGATCAACCAACACACCAAGCTCTTCTCATTTCTTTCCCATTCAAGTACTCCTGGGTGAGACTTAGCTCCTATGACTGTTTAAAATGTGCTTATACCATGTCTATTCATATCAGTCATTAATTACATATAGAACCCCACTCTGTTTGATGTTCAATCCCATCCCTAGGCTAAACTTTACGGCACTATTTCAAATGCTTTACCATTGTCCAAAAACTGAACAGCAAAGGGTTTTTTGGCTGCTGAGGGAATTACTCAGACCTAACTGCAGTGGCAGCACAGCAACAAAATATGCTTTCCTCTGGACGTTTTCTAACTTCTTTCCAAAAGAACAGGGAGGCTGACAAGATCTGATGTTCAGCTCAGAGGTGGCCAGAGAAGGTTTATATGCAATGGATCCGAGTATGTTCCATAAACAATGCAAGTGGTTTAGTCTAGGACTTAGCAAGGGACTTTGGAAAGAACACGTAGCCAAAGGATGACAGTCAAAAACACTGTTCAGGGCTTGATTTAGCCACATTCTCAAATATTTTGGAGCCAGCTGGAACTTGGAAATGCTCTCCTGGGCTTTCAGCTCGTTCTTGCCTGCTTCAGTATGTCAAATTACCCAAAAGATCCTCTGATGGATTGAAAAGCAGAGAATGGTGCCAGTAAAGACTGGGCAGATACTTTATGCTTACTGTGGCTGTTCATACATGAAAGTTTCTCCTGGATAAATGTTGGACAGCCTTTCCCGCCTTACTTCATTTTCCAACAGAATTTAGTATTCAATTCTGAAGAAAATCAGGTGGAAAACAGGCCTAAAAATAAGCAATTTTCGTTGCATCATCACCATTTTAATACAATTGTCTCAAAATACTGCAGTGAGTGAAGATTATCTGAAGTTGGAGCAGCGTCCTGAAGATAAATCATATGTAGGAAGGCTAACTATCATTACTGTGTAACTAATAAAGTTATTTTAAACTCAAAGTAGGTTACTGAAGGAGCTTCATAAAAAGCCTCTGCGAAACAGTATTTAAAACAATGTTGGCTGAGGACAAAAGACTAACAGTCTCAAATGAAAGTAGATCAGGAATTAGGCAGTGTCTTTTAGTGGGCACCATGCATCAGCTACCACAACCTTGCTGAAGCCGGTGGCTGTGCCAGAGCCAGCCTGCATGGTAAATACAGTCCTGCACCCATCAGAGTACCCCAACCTGTCTCCCCTCCCAGTCGCAACCACCCCTCCAAAACTCAGCATACCTGAGCACGTCCCAAAGGCTATGATGGATTTCATTGCCTTTTTGGCTGTATGCCCTTCTAGGGAGCAGAGGAAAGCTGTGAAGCCCAGGTTGACATACTGTGTGGTTTCTTTGTCAAGAGTTTTAGTTGCATTTTAAAAGCTGTATGTAGGATTGAGTCCTTAGTCATGGTGCTGTCACTGAGGGAGGCATTCCAGTGCCACCAGAGCCAGATGGAGCCTGGATTTTCTCCCTTTCCTGTGCAAGGCAGTTTGGGCAACTGCTCAGATACTTCCTAAAGATTGCCATTGCTGGTTCCTAGAATGAGGAATGTAGGTGTCCCAAGACTAGTGACCCCATGGGTTTGCAAGCACCAGCTCCTGGCCTCAGAGTCATACAGCCTGATCTATGTATCGTTACTTTTACACATCAAAGAACTAGAGCCCAGGCGAATGGGGATGAAGGTTAAGTCAGCTTGCTTTTGTCTAAAATCCAGTGTATTAAATGCACTAGTAACACCGTTAGTCCGCACAGGACGTTCTCTTTTTGTCTACATGTGGGGGAGACTCTCTTGAGTGGGGGAGACTTGGTCAGTGGTGGTGGGATTGCAGCAGTAAGGAACAGCCCCCTTGATGTGAGCCCTGCATCATCACAGACATGAGACATGTCAAAACCAGCCTCAAACACCCTTAATGACAAAATAAGTTAGAAATGTGCACATAGGGAAAAACCCAACCAAACCAAAACCACTCTCCTACACTTTACTAGCTATGTTCACATTGTAGTTGCAGCTATGCTTATCCTACGTGTTTATACTGGATTTTACACAAGATTGCACAGTCTGAGCTAATACACAGTTTATTTCATATGTCAACAAACTATGCTTAGCTTTGCTGATGAACCCTGTGTCCTTATCCCACAAGCTGTGAACCCTCTGTCCAGGCTGTCAGAGGGTCCCAAAGGGTTTGTACACCCAAAGACCCCATTTTGTCCCAAGCAAGCATCTCAACCTGGGGTGATTGTTGGTGCTGTAAGCAAAGAGAGTGGGTGAGGAACATTACGGATGTAATGATAATAAATGGAGGCTTTCACTAAACCTCATGGTGCAACGAGCCATTGCCCTTCCATAAAATGAGCCAGATGCTGATGGTATGAATTAAAACTGGGAAAAACACAAGCTCTTTATTTTATGATTGACATTAAGAATAAAGGTTGGATCAGATGATCTTTTGAGGTGCCCTCCAGCCTGGGCTGCTTTCTGGTTCTATGAAAAGAACTTACAAAAGCGTTGTAAAACCAGAAATATGGAGGACAGTTTCT
>JAVHNF010017593.1:0-17735 GCA_034783455.1 Micropsitta finschii | reverse complement strand
AAAGCAAAATAAACTTCAGAACCAATGCTAGATAAGGCACTCACCAGCAGTGAAGATGCAAGTTCAAATGCCTCCATGATGTTGGTTTCTTGTTAAAATTCATTCGTTTATGTTCTCCTTCCACATGTGAGCAAATAGAGACAAAAAAAACCCCAACAAACCCTAGAAACAGAATATTTGGGGTATTTCTTCCAGCACAGAAAGAATTCAACCTTTATATTCTCTGTACCTGTTCTGGTGAGAACTGGCAACTATTGTCCATTCCCTTGTTTTACTTCTTCTTAGAGCTTGGTGCCCTATCTGGACTCTGCAACAAGAAAGGAGATGCTGTCAAACAACTAACTCCTCAGGTTCAGAAAAGTAAAGGATTGGTTCCTGATTTTAATTGCCAGGTCAAGCAGAAATCTGGTGCTGTTATTCCCCTCTTGGCAGCCTAAGAGATGTGCTAATGGAACCAGGAGACCATGGTGCTAAGTTAGTTTCAAATAACACTCTGTCCATGAGCATGCGCTGGTCAGATAGGAGGGAGGGAGGCAATACTCCCTCATCACATTTATTTCAACAGCAACCACCAGCTGTGACAATTCCCTTTTCCATCCTTGCACTGGCCAACATGCAGATGAATAAATGTGAATAAATGGAAAAAAGTCAGTGTTTGAGAATGCATTTCTGCCATTCCAGTGATGAAGACACAAGAGGTACTGTGTCCTCTGCGTCCCCCCCCAGGCATGGACTTCCTTCTTCAGGGGAACCAGATAGCGCTGGTTCACTCCCATGGGCACTACAAAAAATCATGGATGTAGAGGTGAGTGTTGCCCTGGAGAATATAGTCTTAAAGCCGAGATTACTAAATGGATCCGAGCAGGACACACTTTTGGAGTAGTAGTTTTGCTTTCTGAACAAGCATTTATTTGATGTCTATATCAATACTTACCCACAGATCATCAATGCCTTGGGGAAAACATGTGGGATCTTTAGAAACCATTTTTAATCAGTGATAACATAAACAGAATGATGGTCACTATTTAGGAAGCAAAAAAAATCTTCACTTCAAATAAACATATTGGAAAAATAAATCAGAAAGTCTAAACAACTACAATTGCCTGTTAGCTCAAAGCCTTGGTTCATCCTTTGCAGACCTCCAGGTTAATCAATAGAGGAGAGGAGAAAGAATCAATAGAAATGACAATAAATAAATGTATGGAATAAGAGGCGGTTCAGATCAAGTAAATATGGGTGAAACTTTGCCTTGAACTGAGCAGAACCTTTTTAAAGTTTCAGAAAAGTTTGAATAATTTTTTTTTTCTAGAAAAAAAATATCTGATTCAAGTGGAGATTTTAAACATGGGGAGCAAAGTGTTGTAAGTAACAGAGAACATGAAAGGACATCAAAAGTTCAGGGAGTGAGGGAAGAGTCTGAGATTCAAAAGATCTGGATTCAGTTTGAAGCACTGTTTCTGAGCTGCTTAGAGACTGGGCAGAATAATTCATTACTGAACCCTGAAATTTCCTTTTCAGCCCTTCTTTATTTAGAAGTTTAGAGAATCTGGCTGTAACGAGGGGTGCACTGAATCCCTTACTACTATTATAACAAAATATAACAATAATAATAGTTATAACAATAATAATAGTTTTTACTTTTTATCTGTGTGACAGTTCCAACTTTGCACTCTCAGGCTTAGGGGATTATTTTCTCCTATATTTACAGATTCAGTTTCATGATTGTTTAGTAGACTTCCAGGTAGTCCCAGCTCATTCCTACAGGCTCTGATATTTGCACACACTCAAATCAGACAAAATTCTGACTCAGCACACATTCAAATCAGGAGTTTTAACTCAGTCTGAACCCATAAACCTTTTGAATTTCCCCCCTAGAATCAAAAGACATAAAATGCTGACACTATTCAGTATTTATAGTTTTCAGCTGACAGATAGCTGCAAGGCACAGCACTTGGTACTCACACACTGAACACATTTTTGTTCCTAAGTAAGCCAGCCCTTCAGTCCGGTGCCTTCATTGACTGTATGTCTTCCCCTTTGCTCTGATAGTGCTTTTGGAGTGCTCTTGCCACCTTTATCTTGCTGTCACAGCCTGAAAAACTGAATATACAGTACCGGGTTTCCAGTTTTGCTCAGGGTATGAACATTCCTCTTGCAGGGAATACCAGGCACTCTGGGACAACACATCTGCTGGCATCCTCACAGAGTCCCTGGGGAGCTCAGGTGTGTGCTTATGGAACACATGCCATTAGAGGGCAGCCAACACTGCTTCCAGTAGCCTCTCGTATCATCTGTTTCTCTGCCATGTTTAATAGGCTTTGTCTGGTTCAGGGCAAACCCCATTAGGCATGAAAAGGCAGAGCTATGTAAAGGAACTTGCACTGACAGCCTGTTAAATGAATAAGTTTCTGCAGGATAGTGGGATTCAGCTGTTTTGGAAAAACACACACACACACACATATTTTATATTTTTTCTCTTTTTTGTCAGGGTAAAAATAGGATCTCAGTTTGCTGAATGTATTCTTAGCTGCACTGTGCTATCATTCACTGCTAACACTGCAATTGCTGTTTCCTCTGTGTTGGCCCAACCACATGAAATACTCCCATGGCATTGTAAAACACAGACTTTTTGCCGTGCCTCTGATGCTTTGATTTTACAGAATTACACAAACGCATCTTGTCAAAAAATACTCTTGTAGTTGCAGTGGTTAATTGTGCAGGTGGTCACTGAGACCTCCAAGAGCTCACCGGCACACATGGAAGTTCAACCTCTTCCAGAGGAATAGCTTGGATCCTGTGCAGCCTTTCAGCTCCATTCTACGCCTTTGCACTCAGTCACAGGTCCTTTCATCCACGATCCTCAGGCTTGCATAGAGATAGAACTCTGAGAACAACAAAGCACATAGTTACAGATGTGTAGTTTAAATGTTGATGCAAATATAACTTGCAATTTCTTTAAAAAGAATTTTTTCATTTCTTTTTTCACTTAAACCCATGGATAATGGAAACTGGTTTTGCTGAGCTTTCCTATGCATTGAATGGGATAAGTGTGTTTGAGTCTGGCCAGAACTCCCAATGATGGAGAAAAAGGCTCCTTTAAGTGCATTTCTGTTCCTACAGATTTTGTCACTGACACTGCACGCAGCTGGTGTAGTTAAGATTAGGACTGCAATTATTTTTTGCTGACTCTGTCAGTTTGAGCTTTTCTAGCAGAATTTCTCTAGAGGGCAGTAAGGATTCAAAGCTGCCTCAGTATAAATATATATCTATTTTGTAGAAATGACAGATCATCTTTGCACAGCAGTAGAGGTTACAAGAGTGGGTGCACATGTTGCAGTGTAGGGTAGAACAGCTAAAAACACATAAAGCATACTGTACACTCTTCCTTCTCATAGCATCACCCAGGCTGATATTTCATTGCACATTTGTATTCTAAATTACTTAAAGTATTCTGCTTTTAGTCTTGATGAGAAGGGGCCTTTTTGTTAAGGAAGCTTCAGTATAGATTTATGGAAGGCATGATAATAGGGAACAAATTGGAAAAATAAGTCAAGGGTTTGAATGGAAACCTTTAGTTTAACACCCTGCAGGGCTAAGACTAGAATTGCTTCTGTGACTCCTGCCAGAAAACTGGGGATACTGAAGCTAGACCTAGGTCCAAATACAATGTATGTGACCATTCTCTGGTTCCAACATTATACTTAACAATGACAAATATAATAATACATGTATAATGCCTGCTGCAAAGGATATAAGCCTGCTGGATATTCACAAAATCAGGTAGGGTTACTGGCAAGAAAGGCATGAGGGTATGAAAGTTTTGGAGCTCTCTTGCATCATCCTCATCATCTTTGCACACTGTACCTGAAAGTGATGCAGCGAGGGCATGTAAGGAGATTAAATTCCCTTTAACAGCTTATAAATCTTATATATCACTTAGGAAAACAGTGAATAATGAGTCCCACTTAGGAAAACAGTGAATAATGAGTCCCACACAACTGCTGTTTCTAACAGTTCATAGTCCTTTTAACTTGTCTCGTCCATACATCTAGTTTTGAAGCCTCCAGAAACAAAGCAGAATGTATTAAGTTTTGTGGTCAGGTTCTTCTAGCTTTACCATCAGTGGGTGGCACCATAAAAAACACCCAGCACAAACACCCACAGCCAGGAGGGTGAGAGGTAAAAGCAGCAGGGTCTACACGTGAATATTTTCAATCCTGTGATGACTGGACTGCAGTAGTAGCTTTGTGTCCAAATACTTAAGGCAGCCCTAGCTGCACATGTGGTCATTTGTGTGTTCAGCACTGTCCTAATGAGTTACAAGCTTCTGTGTCTTGTATCTGGATGAGCTGAAAAGCAGGGGTAGAGTCTCTGTGACTCTCATTTTGACATACCTATTCTTTAGACTCTCCTGTTCTTTGCTGTCTCTATTCCTATGATTTCATGGTGGTGTATTTTAAACCTAGAAAGGCTCAGGAAGTATTTGATAAAGTTCTTCCAAGACAGTGTCAGACTAAAGCTTTATACTGCATTTCCTTGTGTCCAACTGGCTGTAATATGCAGTAAGAAGCTTGTATGGTGCATACAGAAGTTCAGTTCTTACCTTCATTGTACTTAATCCTGCTGGGTTAGCAGAGCAGAAGATCCAGAGTAAGAATCTTGGTTTCAATCAAGCAAGCCAAGGTTCAGTCAGGACACAGCAAAGACCACGCAGGAAGACAGGTGTCCAGGGAAGCTTATCTACAATTATATCATGGCCAATACTTGTTCATAAGGTGCCCCTACTTAAACTTCAGATTGAAGCCGTTTATTAGGCTTGGTGATACCATGAATAACAAAAGACCTCTGTGTCATTCTATGATACCTTTACATAACATAATATTTCTATTTCAATGTAATAACCATTTAAATAGGGCAGGTGTGGTTAAATTTGAGCCGTGTTGTTTTCAGCCAGATGCAGGCAGGCTCACATTTCTGCAGGTGCCTGCTTTGTCCTTTTAATGAGAAATAAAGCTCCGAGGTACAAGAGGTATAATCAGACATAAAACTCTGAGATCCAGTTGTTTACAGTGCCTAAGCAAAATAGTTGAACCCTAAAATTTGAGTTCACCTTGGCATGAGGATTTAGAGAACAGAACTAAAAATGTGACTTACAATACAGTAATTCAGAGGAGCCAATGTATTTCTTATCTCTGTTACAACAATGAAGCTCTCCAAATTCAATTTGCTCAGGTGTTTGCAACAGCGACTGCTAGCTAATTCTTTATTCATTTCCAAGGCACATTTCCAAGGCAGGTGCCCATCCCTTCCCTTCTCATCTTTACTGTGTTTTAATACAAACTTCACCCTTCCAGCAGCATCCGCAGATCTCTCAACTACTTTCATCTTAACTACTTAACGCAGCTACTTGACTTGTTGCCATCTCTTTCAAGTCAGATCTCCTCAGGGACCACGTTTTTCCCGGTCCCTGAATGCTCAACACATACACTGCTCCTGAGTAGAGCTGCAGAAGGATCTTGCAGTTGCCTTGTTGCTGCTACGTGCCACAGGCAGGCACTTAACCCACAGCTCAGGCAAGGGCTCTATGTAGGAAACAGGGAGCTGCCTCTGTACATCACATCTGAGTAGTTCACACACCAGCCGTAGTATGCTATCATGTTTTGAGAACTTCAGACGTAATATCATCATCAACATATGTGCAAGTGTTATGCCAAAAATTGAAGTCTGGGGCAAAAATATCAGTGGGGCACTTTAAATAAACAACCAAGACACAACTTTTCAAAACAACTAGTTCAAACAGAAAATTGGAATGTTATGAACAATGTAAGAGTGAGCTAGATTTTTTTGTAAGATTATGTGTTTAAGGAATACTAAATTTAGGATCTAAAGATGTTCATACTTGAATATATTTAAATAATTACTCTGTAAAATATTCATCCTACAATATGTATTCTTGCTTTTCAGGTGTCTTAGCATCTAACAAATCTGTATTCCTGACCTTAAAAAGTACATTTCTTGCTTAAAACAAATTTAAACAATAATGTAAGATGCCATAAAACTTGAAATCTCCTATGTCAAATCAAGAGGAGATTTATGCAAGATAATTCCTTACATATTTGCAAAAGACTTTGGAGCTCTTTTGCTCAGCTTCATCCAGTGTTTTCACCCAAGACCTCTTCCCCTTTCTCTCACTGGCCAAGTGTCCTTTCTTAGGCTGTAGTGTGGCAAGCACATTTTAGGTGGGGGTTGACAACCACATTTTAAGCAGCTCCCAGCTCATTTCGGACTCAGAACTCTGACAGTTTTCCAAGTGCAGTTGCTTGTACACCACTTATAGAACCATACTGAAGATTTGATCTCATCTAAAACCCATTCAGGTTAATATGCCAAACTCTCACTGGAAGAAAAAGCACTAATGGAGAAAGTATACTAGAAGTGATGTCAAGAATGGTTTCCTGACCCATGGGCAGGGTTTGAAGTTAGAACTTTCCCCTAGTTAACAGTGAGATAGAATAGACATAGCCTTGGGGTTCAGTATGCACTAGGGCACCCAAAGCAACAGCTACACAATGGTGAAAAAAACCCTGTCCCCTTTTCACCCGTCGCATGTCATGAAGATCATCTCTGTGCTTTTTACATCAAGAGTACTCAGGGAGCTTTCAGTCCCTGTTAGGTTATTCGGTATGAGCAGTGAGGCTCATAAATAGGGTTAGAAGTACCCCTCTGAAAGAGGAATATTCACCTAAAATAGATCTATTTCAAAGGCAGTGGCCCAAGAGTAATTGCTGTTTGGGGTCCTCAGTATAATTCAAACCACACTGTCTCCCAGAAAAAGCTTTTAGTTAAGGGGCTATGATTTTAAGAAGGCTTTATACCCCATATGTGCACTATGGATCATGGAACTAGGAAGCAGTAAAAGTTGAGTACAGCTAGTATACCAGGGACTGACAGCATTATGACTTTTATCAGTTATGTGAGAAATAAGTCCAGTCTTAGTAAGACAGTTAAGCCAATATGACCATATTCCTAGGCTATAGATTTATGGTACAGAGTCCACCCTATAAAGCAATTGTTTAGAAACCAAGGGCTCGAAAATCCTTGTTTGGACAAGTAGTCCTTGCTCTGAAGTTCCATTGAACTGCCTTCTCTTCAGCCACAGCAGTCCCCCAAAAAAGCACCAGGTAAGTAAGCAGACTGCAAGAGACCCAATCAACAAGCATATAGCCTTTCATGTCCTGGGGTAGTCTAGCTTGCCTTGTAGAAATACGTAAAACAGTAAGCCAAATATTGTGAATTCATCATTTGGAAGGTACATAGACCAGCAGAGCAGACTTAGACCAGCTTATTCTTGGCTCTACTGATGACATCTTGTATTGCTCTTGCCTCAGTTGCCCCACTGATAAAACTGTATAGGTAAAGCTATTTTGCAAAGCCCTTTTATATCCATAGATGAAAAACATACAAATGCCAAACACTGTTGTAATGAAAAGTATTTTCCTTGGCTGTCCAAAATTAGTGGGAAATCCATATTGGACACTGCTCCTGGAATGTTTCTGCAGTGGCACTTTTACAGCAAGAGTGCTTTCCTCCAAAAATATACAGGCTGGAAAGGATAAAGTAGATCAAGTTTAGTGGTTAAGGATCAGTCAGTTACTCAATGTTACTGCAGTTAGAAGGAGGTGAAGGGAAGATGGGTGATTTCAGTAAGGTTCCTGCAGGGAGATGTGTGCCAGGATTCAAGCCTGGTGATTCATAAGCTGTTCGTCAGTAGCTGTTAAATATCTGCTTTTTGCCAACGCTCACTGTTTCAGTCTGCCAAAGATACTGGATAAACAGTCGCTGTAAAAAATTTATAGTTTCTCTGGGGAAAACAAAAGGGTTTTGTGGCATAATACAACATCATAAATTAAAGCTTTTTTTTAAATTAAGAAGTTACATCATGTTTTGATGTAATGTGATGTGGCAGGTCATGCTTTTAATTTTAATAAGCTTAAAAAAGAGAGAGAGAGATTGAGATTTGAGAATATAAATATTGTTTCTGAACCTATAACATCTCCTGTTGGAGGCTGGCAAAGCAGGTTCACCTCTGCCATCCGGGTTCAAGTCTTACTTCAGGAAAACAATTAGAAATGACTTCTGGAGGTATCAGCATCAGTTAATGAACTGAATTTCCACTCCACAGACCTTCCAGGAAATTGCCAAACAGCATTAGTACTTCTATAGTATTTATCATACTTAGGTATTGCTGTGCTTTCAAAAGCACTTTCATCTCCAGCCTACCTTTTCTGAGGTCTCCTGTAACTTTCAGGTATTTTCAGTTTTAAAGATTCCAGAATGAGAGACCCAGAGCAATATTTCAAGGGTGCTCACAGCAAGTGCCCACTGGTTTCAGGAGCAACTGAAGGGGTACAAGTGCATCTCTGAGTAGTCAGTCCTTAAACAGAGGCATCTCACTGTGGAATTCAGAAGAGAAACCCATCATGTTAGCAGTCACTCGAAGATGCATGTCCTTTTTGGCATCATAAGGTTATGACAGAGAGCAGAATTCATGCATCTTTAAACTGATGTGAGCTTTCAGCATGTCTAAGGCTAGGCCTGAAATTAGGTGCAGAGAGGTCTTCTACCTTATGAACGGTGGACCTGGCTTCTCTTTTTTTTTCCCCCAGAAAAATGCATGAGCTAGCACAAAAGGGATATTAGCCTTCATTTTAACCTTTGGTCACTTCTATAAGCAATGTAAAGGGTTGGGCGTACTGCAGGACTACACAAAGGGGAAATAATCACCTATTTGGCATTTCACCTCCTGAATTTTATTCATTTTTCTTTCAACTCAGTCACAGGAAGATGTGGTCTGAACCCTGCATTTAGTTAGTCATATCTGACATGACTTCACTAGATGGCCACTGCTCTGGTCTCACTTACTTGGCCTGATCTCACCAGATGGAACTCCTGGAGGGGATTGCCCTTGTCACACGTTGGTCTTTGGCTGTGGAGGGATCCTGGAGCTATCACTGCCTCCCTTGGCAGAAACTTGGCACTTTCTGGAGGAGTCTTGCATAAGCCTTGTGAGAACGAAATAAGAAATGACTACTGTAACACAGCTGAGTAATGCGGTTCATTTCACGCTGCTCAGACAACCACCTCACCCTCTGCTAAGCCCGAGGTAATTGGTTTGGGGCTGTTTAGGGCATTTGCCTTTCATTCTCCTTTCTAATTTCTCTTTTCAGTCCTCTTATTTATTTTCCTAATAGCTCATTTTTCCATTCTAACTCTCATTTTTATATTTTTAATCACATTCAGAATAGAGGAAAAAGGGTGACCCATTGTCCTCATAAGTGACATCTAGTCTATGACTTGACTGACAGGAGGTACCATTAGAATAAGCATCCCTTCTCTGACTGAGACTATCCATGTTAACATTTCTGTACTCTGGGCTATATATTTGATCTTACATAGCTGTAAATTATGAGTGACTCCATCAAAGTCAGAGGCATTTCTACAGTGCTAACATGGTGTAGGTCAGCTCAGATTCATGCTTTCAGGATTTCAGATGTCTCACTAGGGCTCCTGTTGTATTGCTGGCCAATTCTGTCATTCAGTCATGTATGTGATTAGAGTGAGCTGGCAAAAGTACCCAATACATGAGCTTCTCATAAGAATCCCTGCTTTGAATTTCTTGAAGATCAGGTTCACACTGGCATTTGAACCCGGCTATGGAGACAGAAGTGTACAGTACGTTAGTATATTGTAAATCATATCAAAACACAATAAAAGTTAAAAAAAAAATCTGAAATAATTTTCCCTGTGTGCACAGGGTATGTCTCCTTGGGGTAAAACTGATCTTTCAATTTAGAGTTCACATAGAAGGTAAACTACTGCAGGCAGAAGTTGTTCAACATAATCAGCTGAAAACAGCAAACCTAGATTAAACATTACCAAAGTTAGCCTGTAAGGAGGAAAAAGATTTTGCCTTCAATTCCACAGTGTTACACTCATGTTCTGTGACTCGTTTCTGTACTAGTAATTTCTTTACATCTAAGAAAATCTTGGAATGTTATGGAGAAGGCTGAACTGTTAGAAGAGGGCTCTGTGGGAAGGGAGGAGGAATGCATAGTTTTGATTCATGTGAGGAATGTGCTTGCTAGGAATAAAGTTTACAAACTCATTTCAGGAGTTACAAAACCAAAATGAGATCAAAACTTGCATGATCAGCCTAACTGTTGGAAAACAGAGTAAGTAGCTGCAGAAATTGGTATGTAGGGAAAGCGGGGAGCGTCAAAGGTGGAGGAGTGCTTAAGTCTCTTTGTAACTGATAGAAAACAGAAAAAATGTTTTTAAGAACTTCATGCTTTGTATTCTCTTAGATAATGAGAACATAAAACGTCTGGTTCTCATCTTTTTTACACTTATGTAAAATTGGGATCAACTCAACAAGTTAATGGAGTTACATAGGTTTAAATCTGGCATAAGTGAGATAAGAAACAGGCCCATCAGTTCATTAAGGACTTCATTAACTGTGACTGGAATATCTTGCAGAGCCTCTGTTCCTGCAAATAAAAACATGCATTTGAGGCCACAGGAAGGTGTTCTGCATGCCCTAATTCGTACGTGTACAACCAGCTGCCTATTTTAAAGTCAAAAGCTAGAGGGCTCTGTATAATTACATCTGGGAGTGGGTGAGAGTGTATTTGTACAACTGCAGGACTTGTGCATGCAACAAGATAGATGCACACATAGGTGGGTCTAACCTGTCATCAGTAACAAACTGAGCACAGCAAAATATACAAAGCTCTTCATGCACACAAGACCTTCCATTTAATTAAACTTTGTCAGGACTTCTTGGCTTGCAAAATTACCCTGTTTATGTTTATCTCACTTATATATAAGTTACATATATAACTGCATTCCACCATTCTGTGTTTTCTGCTGAGGGATATGCTTACGGTCTTATGATGCTACTCAACCCACTCTGTACCAATTTTATTCAAACATCAAAATAATGTATATTAAAAAATCCATCCACAGGAAGGATTTGAATAGCAAAGGAACAAGCATCTCCCTCAAAATTTATTCCCCTTCATTACTGATGGGCTCCATCATTTCAACTTGTCTGTTTGATCAAGTGGTAAATCATGTAAATATACCATGTATGAGTGTCAAAGCAGTTTTGAGGAACTGAAAAATTTTAAGTTATAGGTCAAGCAGCAATTCCCAAGAACAGCCCCTAATGAAAGCAAAGATTTTCTTCCTTTTAAGCATACATCAGACCAATCTAATTTACTAGGGAGAAAATTCACTTTAGTGCAGAAGGACAATCCAGACGTATACAGTACTTACGCCCTTGTTAAGTGAAAATTGGGATAAGTGGTACTAAGTGAGTGCATAGATCTTAAGCTTGTCCTCTTCAATAGGGTGTTTTACCCTTAATAAGAAGTAGCGCATCAGTGTTGTCTAGAATCTTCTGAGGACCATTAACACACAGCTGAGTTTCACCATAAGGATGTAGCAGAAAATATAAATTAATTGAAAGCTGTTTTACTAGTTATATACTTCTTATTGCTTCTCACTTGCATACTTTGGACTTTATTATGTCTTGTCCAAATTATGCTGAAAAAAGTTCTGAATTCATTCCTATCAGTCCTTCATGGGATTTCCTTATGCATTTCTACTCAATTTCTGCTTTGTTCTGTTGAAAATTTATCATATCACAAGGAAATTCTGCAGACTTAATTTAGTCACTGTGTTACTTGCTACATTTGTCCTTGAAAAGGTCTACTTCAACACACTAGAATGCAGACGAAGGTGAATGAAACTCAGATATGCAAATCTGATGCAGGCCCTCAAAAGAAACCAGATCTCTACGGCCACAGTTCCAGTAGTCAGGGAAGGATCGATGAGGGCAACATTCAACCTGTGAAAGATTGAAAGTATGCCTGAGGTAGCAGCAGGGGGCAGCTTTGCTGGGTTTTTCAAGCTGTTCTTCCTTCAAACAGCACCACCAGACATGCAGAAGGCCCAGTTCTCTGATTCCCAAGGTACATTACACGTAGGACTCAGGCTGATGTAACTTCTTTTAAATTAACTGGATTTCAGAGATGCAGGTCTGCAGTGGAGAATGATGCCAGGAAATATGCAACATCCCCTATAGGTTTCCACACCTTTATCCTTGAAAAGAGAAATAAAAAGCCTTCAGAGACAGTTGTAGAGCAATTCTAACAAACCTTGACAAAACTGGACTGCGTCTGCTCCTCCCAACTTGATTGCATTTATGGTTCCTACACATGGTCACTCCCATCATCTCATGGCCAATCTCTAAGGGATAAGAAAGGAAAATGCTCTGAGAAGTCTCTTGAGAGAATTTCATTAGATGTTCACAAGTAGGTGGCTTGAATTGCTAATAAAGCTTGGAAGAATCCCTTTCCTGGTTTATTCTCCTTTTTCCCCAGCTTGATCCCAAATCAATCTTCTTTCTGGTTCAAAAAGCCTTTTTGTCCCAGGGAAATGTAAATGACACCTCTGTGTGAGACTTGGTGATTCTGGCTCACGGCCCTCATGTCATTTTGTTGCTTTGTACATCAAAAGAACGTCCCCTGACACAGACATTGGTTTACCTTAGCTGGAGTGACTCATCATTTTCCCACAATTAAATTTTTGAGCTCTAATGCAAAGCAGACTTATCTGCTTTGACAGGACAGTACAGAATAAACAGAAAAGACTAAATTTGTATTGGCAGCTACCACTGCGCTGCAGTTATGAGTAATACAGCATAACTAGAAAGGACACCAAGAAATCAAAATAGATTCTAGTTGCTGGAGAACCAAAAAAGAAGAAATAGCCGTTGATCCCCAGTAACTGACAGTTTGGTGTTCTGTCATGACACTGGATGGGAATAGCAGCAATAAATGTTTCTGGTCTTTCTAGCCTGTTTATATTATTTTTTCTTTTATTTTCTTAAAATAAAGGGTATGCCACTGCAGGTAATTTCTACATGTGCTGTATATATTAAGGGTAAAAAATATACTTACAATTTGGACCACAGTTCAAACTTACCAATTTCGGCAAGCCTATGTATGCCCTGCCTCAGTCAGACCAGCACTTCTCACAGTCTCCCATCTTCACAGCTCTCCATTTCCCACTAACAAAGTGGGATGCTTGGATGCTGCTGGTGTGTGGCCCACATGCAGCTACACCCACAGAGAAGCTACACACTCCAGCAGGTCCAGGAGGCCTCCCTGGAAACCATCTATCCCTACTCTGGTTTAAATTCAAGTTGTTCTGGCTACAACCTGAGGACAATTACATGGTGTCAAGGATGATTTCCTGTCAGGCGATGGGAGACATGTCACACCTGGAAATGCTAGTGGAGTTGTGGTAGGAGAAGTAAATTTCTGCCTCAAAAATGGGTTGAATCTTGCTGTCATGGTTTAAGCCCAGCCGGTAAAGCTGAACCCAGGACATTTACCTTGCAGTTAACTTGTCTGGAGAAGGGAAATGATTCATGAATGTAGGATCTTCAAAACGAGTATTGTCAGGAATCTTTTTCTAACTGAGAAAAGACATGCACTGAACTCAGATGTGTTTAATTCCTGTGGGCCCAGTGTTTCTGACTGGCTGGATCACAGATGACCAGTCAATCAGAAACACTGGCCATGAGGACTGACATGGAATTTTGGATTATGCTCATACCACTTTGCTCCAAATTTACATGTGCAATTACTACATCTGCACATGCAGATCAATACACTGTGTGTACAAATGAACAGAACTCATTGGCATGTGCCTAAGCAAATTAGGACATGATTACATACAGTTAAAAATTTGGATTCTAAATCTTTGTACACTTCTGTTGTGATGTTTTGTGATTGCTAATTGCGACAGTATCTGTGCAGGGTATGTAATTCAATGTGACAAGTGTTTTTAGCAGCAGGTGAATAAGATCAGTTATTGAAACAGCAAAATTATTGCCAACATTGAGAAAATTAGATAAAAAAGTAAGCTCCAAACAGCCTCATTCATATCAGATATAATACAAGCTAGAGTAAACACAGAAAACTGTTAACTTTCCATGTCAATAAATAATTTAAATTCTTTATAAGAGAGCAGAATGGCTGGGCACTGTTTTGACTCTTTAGCATCATAAACAGAGTAGTAGTACCATACAGCTCTGCTCATATATTTGTATTTTGAACTACTCACCTATCGTATTATAAGTTTAAATTGGAAAGTTTTGAACATTAATACACCAGACACGAACTTCTCATTTTAAAAGCTTACTACCCAGTGCAAAAGGAAGTGTTATTGTGCTGTTAGAAAAAAGAGCATGTGCAATCTGATTTCACTGCTGGGTTACATCTGTAGTCTAACTTTTGGTCCTATGCAATGCCTGGCATTATTTCTTCAAAACTAATGCAAGCCCTCATCTTACACTCTTCATCATATAAGAAAAGTGATGACTGGAGAAAGCTGTGAGCAACTTGCATTGTGAAAACACAAGTTTTAACCTTTATGTCTGCACTAGAAGCCTTGGGAACTCATACTGGTAGTTGTTATATGAACCAGACAAGATATGCCAATAATGTCCAGTGCCATCAGTATGCAAAGAGTAGTTCTCTAGAGAAAGATGAATGGATGTGGCTCTGTGCCAGTGTGTTTTTGGACTGCCATGAAGAGGTCTTCACTTTTAATTAATTTTTAAGCACAGAGCATCAAGGACACGATATCCTTAATGAGACATACAGGACCATCTTCAATTTCTCTTGTGCTCTAACATGAAATAATGGTTGCTGGGTGTAATGCAGGAGCACCTCTGCATGTATATGTTTGCATGTAATATAACATAAAAGGATATAGATGTGATCAGGTCAGCACATGTCCTGCAGGAGATAAGGCATGAGATTTGCTTTGCAGATCTCAGTAAAGTGGTCAGTTTTAGGCTTTCTCAGGCCATGTGCATTCTGAATCCAAGTCCATGATCAAAAAGATAAGCAACACAGACATTCATGTTAGACTGTGAGTTCTGCCTTTCTTTGTGGCAACTTTACTGATAAAGACAAGGATATAACAAAGCAGAATTGAAAAGGATTAATGGAAATGGCCTCCCTCTCTTACCCAAGTTTTATATAATGCTGGATACTTAAGACCTATTATCCTTTAGCACTCCAAGACAGTGACTGTGTCAGTTTGCTCCTCATAAATAAATCCCTGATAAACTGACCATCCCTTTAGAACAGAAGGAGTTTTTAACAGATTTTAGCCCTCTTTGATCTCTTTGCCCCTTGTCATGCTGAAACACCTGTATAATTTTCTCTGGAGTCTGGAAGGAGTATTTCACAGCTCATAGCTCATGTGTTGTTTCTTAACCCCCTGCCCCGTTTACCAGAAGTAGTTTTATCTAAATTTTTTTGTGTTGACTCCCTACTTACTTCCCAGCAATCAGTTAATAAATAAAACTCCCATGTACATATATACGTACAAGCACAGTAAATATAGTCGGACAGTAAACTTTCATGCCCAAAGTCAGTCACATGCAGCATTCACAAATTAATGCCACAGGCCCATGTACTTCACACTTTTGTTTTAAGATTCTTTCTTAATAAGGAATAATGAACATCAACACACACTTATTCAGTAAAACAAAGCATTAAGCAATTAAACCAAATTAAATTAGCACAGCCAAGCAAACAAAGCAGTAGTCATTGAAGCCCTCTATTCAGACTGCAGCCATAATGATAGACTGAAGAATAACAATACATTCCAGTAAGGACAATTAATATTAAATTTTTATTTTCTGAAAATCTTTAACACTACGTAAATACTACTTTTTGCCACAAAAGATTCCTTTTAAATAGTCTTTCCCTCTCATTTCAAAATGTGACAAATCCCAGATAGAATTGGTCTTTTATAAGCTTCATGTAACTGGAGTATATTCAGCATTATCTTCTCCATACAATTTTAGATCATATCCTCCTGAAAGTCTCTACCACTTTCCTTGAATCTACTAAAACAAGGATTGGCCAGTCCAAAACAGTAAAGGATGAAGGCATTAGAGAATAGTCTTGGGTCAAGAATTATTATTGCTAGAGGCCTCCAAAATCTAGTTATGCGTTTCAGCAAACCCTATGGGCTCTTATGATAATGCTTTTCTACAGTATTATTGTTATATGGCATTAAATCAGTCAGATTCATGAGCAACAAGAGGTCAATGTCTGATTGAAATTCATAAGGTCAAAAAGGAAACTAAAAATCAATTTATAAGATATGAAGATTTAGGTTTAAACTATATCCATGAGCAATAAAATTTCACATCCATAAATGTAAGAAATCAGTTATTAAACTTGAGGGGGGGAAGAAGACTTATTAATTTTTACACACACATAAGGCAGCTAACACATAATTTTATCAGACATTACTGAAATCCTATGTGTAATATAAGAGATGATGGGCTAAAATGCTAAATGGTTTAGCACTAAATTATTAAGTGATGTATCCCTAAGGTATTAAAAAGATAACAAATGCAGAGCAGGTGTCTCTCCCACCAACTCTTGATCACTAGTTTAAGTGCATATTGGTAACAAATGCATTTTAGAGGCAAAATAGTATTAGTAATATTTTTGCTCTATGAAAGCCTCATGTCAGAATGACTAAAAGCTTCTACCTGACAAAGTGTTCATATACATATATACATGAAAAAAAATCATGTGTTCATATGTCTGAAAAAAAAATCACATTAAGAGTTAGCTCCATGTAGAACAGAAACAAAACTCCAACGTATTCGAGTTTGATACTCACACAAAAGTAAATAATGTAGGTGGAATAACAACTATACCACATTGAGAATGAGAATTACAGCAAGCACTCTTACCTGTTCTGAAATGAAAATGCATTTCTATTAAAATTACAGATTAATGGTGATGCACGTGAGCCAGAAAAGAATAAAAGTACAATACGGCAGACAACTACAGTCATTGTAAGTCTAGCCAGTGAATTTCATGAGAACTCTTTATTCCTTTGCTACTACTAATTTTCTAGCTGTCCCACCTTTGGATTAGCTCTCTTGCTTTAAGTAGAAAACAGCCACAGTGATGGTGATGCTTTCTGCAATGTTAATAGCCCTCTTGCTATGACGTTTGGGGTGGGATGTGTGTATGCTCACTGAGAGAGCATGCTGTATTTTCCAGTTATTCTCCTCTTCTTCTCTGAGGACATCTGCCATCCTTATTCAGCAGGATAGGGATGCAGTTCATTCAAGCACTTTTGCAAAAATGCCCATGTCTGAAATCTGACACTAAGGACTACTTGGCAATTGCTTTCTAGCCTTCAGCTGAACATTTATCTTAACCAGTGTTCAGATTTCTTATTGTTCATATTCATTCATCACCATACCAGAAGTGGGTAGGGTTGCCTTCTCTCATTCTTACTTTGATGACGGTTCAACTTGGCTTAGCAACTTCTTCCTTATCTTTCTTTTGCTACCTGTTCTTCAGCTGCTCATTTAGTAATTTGTCTGGTCATGACTTTTGTCTTTTTTTCAGATATTAACTTCTGGATCTTCTCCATTCAACCTGGAACTTGTTAGCTGCTGTGAATTTATGAAGGAAATTTTTGGGGCCTAGGTTGCTGAAGCCAGTGCATTCTTAGGGAATATTTCTCTTATAAGAATAGAAGTAGGATATTGCTTTGTAGGTCTCTGTAAAAAGAAAGGTTTGACAATGTGAACTCTGCACACTCTGAAGACT
>JAVHNF010017587.1:0-15542 GCA_034783455.1 Micropsitta finschii | reverse complement strand
AAATGGAACTATTGTCGGTCTTTGTAGAGTGTCCGTGAAGCATAAGGCAATGAAAGAGGATAGTCAAAAGAGAACAATGAATCTCAGAAATGGGTTGTGCAATTCTATTTTTGACATCGCTGTTAAATCATAAATGTAGGGCTCATATGATGAAAGTCTTTGCTTGAAACTTGGTAAATAACTGGGTGGTGAACCACAGATACCCTTGGAACATCCCTGAGTATTGCTATCACTATTTCCAGTCTGTGATTCAGTTTTCTCTGAGTTAAGGAAGGCATTTTTAAACTTAGCTAAGCTGAGGTTTTTGAATGAAAACATATAATGCATTCATATCTAATTTGTGGACAGAACTTGCTGATGCCCATGCTCTTTATTTGCTTTGTAAGCTCTTCTTTTACCACCAAGAACTTAGTCTTCTTCTGAGTTATGGAAAACTTCATCACCAACTGCATAAAACCTTGCTCTGGGAGAGCTTCTTAACCAACAAGATACAATACCATATCTGTGGGTTGATGATTTTTAAATTATGTTACATTTTCCCATCTGTTTTGCATCATTTAGATTGTCAAGACCAACTTCCCATAAGGGAAATGAATGTTACAGCAAGTATATAAGCTTATCATTAATAAATATAATAAAGTATTTTAATTAGAGTGCTAACATAGGGATTAATGAGTCTATTAAAAAATTGTAATAATTTGTTATTGAATTAATAATATGATTATGAGAATTCTAAGTTTTTGTAGTTTTTCTAAACCCTATTGCTTTACCCAACCTTTGCTTACATTTATTTGCAGATGAAAGTGCAAGCAATGATCAGAGGTTCACAGGCAGTGTGTTCTTTCTAGGATGACATTTACTGTTAATGAACTAAAGCTTTATACGGCAGTCTAATAGAAAACTCTTTGTCTCTTTTATTAAAACCAAAACCTAAAAGAACAAAAATAAATAATAAAAAATCCCACAGGAACTAAAAACTCGAGTTTCAACTTCTGCAGATTCTTTATCCTAATTTTTCAGAGGGCAGATGAGCAGGTAGGGATCCTCTCTGCTCCTGTAGAAGTACTGACACTCCCACTGATTTTTCTTCCTGAAAGCCATTGACAGCAAAAGGCAGCACAGTAGAGAAAAAAGGCTTGTATGTGGTTAGTCAGGCAGCCAGTGTTCCCTTATGCAGTAATCCCTACAGATTTTCAAAGGATGCTGTCCTTGAAGGCAGTCCCCCTGAGGTTCCATGAATAAACTGAGGGACACCTGCACAGAAATGCCACTGTCCCAGACTCACCTCATTTCTGCATCCTGCCTGCACTTTGGCAAATTAAATTAAAAGCCCTGACATATTAGTCTTGAACGTGAAGTGTGAATATATATATATAAGTATATATATATATACACACACGGGCATAGTTTAATAATAACTAATAGAGAAATGTTCAGAAATATATCAAGAATACTGGATTGTTCACTGATCCAACTAATCTGACCATTGCTAACAACACCTGTGTCACTCAAAAAATTGAAAAGGTACAGTGTAACCTGCATTTCTCTCTGAGCCTATTAAGGCAATTGGCTGAAGTATTGCTAGCCAGAATTACATAGTTTCTTTCACATGTGCTTGATTCTCCTTTTATCCAATCACCGGTTTACCTCAGGAATTTCTTAAAGATGTGCTGGACACAAAAAAATAAATAAAAATTGGTGTTAACATATTTCAGTTTGTGATGAAATTTTATGCCAGCAGAATTTGAAGCTGGCTTCCAAAATCCTTGCTGGAGTTTGGAAAGGAAAAGGATAGTTTCATCTGGTTATTTTCATCTCCCCTAAATATAGTGTCTCAACTGTCATTCTAGTTTCAGTACATTTGGAAAAGATAGAACCTTACTTCCCCCACACACACGCACCCCTTTCCAATCAGGGCACATAAACTGGATAACATAGCTTTATTTCATTTCTTCAGAATGTCTAAATGCAGAGATACTAATTTCAGCCCATAATATTTGAGATTGTATTGAAGGTCTTTGTTGTTACCTAGAAACTTTCATGATGATAGCACTAGCTCTTACACCTAGATACTTGACAATTTCTGGTTTACATACCATTTTGCATCTGAATTCCTTTTGTTCCTGTAATGGTTTCTCAGTGTTTGGGTTGTTTGGGTTTTTCTTAATTATATTTCAGAACAATCTGTAGTGAATTAGGAAATCTTAATGTTGCCCCTTTGGTATAGTGGGGTATACATCCATCTGTTAATCTTTTGTAGCATTTTGACTTATATGAAAGTATTTTTCTGCAATAAAATCCAGGATAGATAAGCAAAATATTTCAAGTGCATTATTTTTAAACATTTTTATAAATGTCTTAATATAAAATATGGTTTTCATTGAGAATAGCTGTGCTGTATGTAATGTTCTCTGCTCTACTCCTTGTTTTACAGGTACATACCTAGTTACTCAGTGGGTTCACAGATGTGTCATAGGACAGAAATATTTCATTCAGCTTGCTTATCTGTCCAACCACAGTAGCAGCAGATAGTGGACCATCTGCAAACACAGCTATGTATTTTCCTAGTAGTCCAGCATTATTGAAGAGAGTTGAGGAAGAATTAGGGTCTGTGATGGTGATGATGATGTGTATGAGCCTAACTGAACAGCAAATTGCTTCCCTGAAGGTCCTGCTGCCATTTGCCAGGGAGCAGGGAGAGCTGAACCAGGGAAAAAGCGTGACCTTCAGGGCAGGGACCTCACCAGCAAGGCTAGCTGTCCACTCAGCAGGTCAGGACTGGGTGTGCCATGATGGGAGCTGTAGCTCTGGTGGGCCCTGAAAGGAAGCATTTCAGCTCCACAGCAGCTCCACAGCAGGGGATCAGCCCTCCCTGGGGCTTCACTTCAGTGCTGTCTGTGTGCACCCATCCCAGGTCACCAAAGGAAAGGGTCACCCTGGACTATGCTGTCTCAGCGATGGCCCAGAGACCCTGCAGCCCACCCTCCCAACATGGGGGCTACAGTTGCTGTCATCAACCTGCACATTACCAGCAGGAATGGTCTTTCCTCTAAGGAGCTGTGACATGTTGAACATTATTGTTTGTTCACAGTTGCTGCATTTTAGTATCTCTGATGCATATTTATTTAGGCTGTGATTTTAGCCTCTCTGTGATAAAAACTTTCCTACTGGTTTAAGGCTTGTAAAGGAGGAGCCAAACAGTATCCTGCTCTGTTAGTAGGACTCCATGACATGTTACCATACAAACATGCATAAAAAGGCAAGTAATGGTGCAGAAAAATCATCTGGCTGCTCTTTATGAAAAAATTCTTAACTAAATTTAATGTTCAGATATAGGCTTCACAAAGGAAAAGAGAGATGTTAGCTTGTAAAAAACATTCACTAAGATGTCTGGGTTTTGTCATGTTCGATAAAGAGCACAGTTCCTCGGGAAACACAGNNNAATTTCAACAGCTGTCATATAAATCAGATGTGTCTTTGAGGGTGATCTGATCTCCAGGTAAGCACTTGCTCTTTGGAGATAGCAACTGCTGTATTACCAGCTGGGAGCAATGTGTAGACAGGCATCAGGTTGGTGTACAGGGATGTTTACCAGCTTCACTAAGTGCTGTTTTTTGTGACAGATTAAATCCAATGGTGAGCTGCTCATTAAAAATGTTCAGCTGCGGCATGCGGGGAGGTACACGTGCACTGCTCAGACGATTGTGGACAACTCCTCAGCTTCAGCTGACCTTGTGGTAAGAGGTAAGGTTCTCCAGGTAATACGGAAATGTGGCCGGTTTTCACCTGGACAAGCAGTGTTTCTGGTTGTTTAGAATATGTTGTTTCTCACCATGAAATGAAAAATTAACATGGGAAGTGCATGAACATGCAAAATCCTTAAAGTCCACTCTGGGCACTGATTCTATTCCAGATGTTTAGAAGTCCAACTGAGCATGTTTTCCTGAAAAGCAATAAATATTTTTTATTATTAATATTTTGCTTATGTTACAGTCATTCTTAGTTTAATTTGGTCTTCATTATTAGAAAATTATTTTAAGTATCATTTCAATGTATCCACTGTATAATATTTTTAAGAAATCACTTCTTTTTTCCCGTAAAGCTTTATGGATTAAATTATTGTGTATAATGCTAGACCTACGTTAAAGGGATTCCTAGTTTTGAAATGACAGAAACTAGGACGTTTGGGGTTAAGGTTACCACTCCATTATTAACTAATTCATATTTGTTAAGTGTTAATGTTGTCTCAAAACACTGTGCTTGTACATAAGGTGTGTCCTGCACATCTGTTATGATTCGTGGTTTCAATAGCATGATTCAATTCATGTCCTTTGGGTATTTTACTCTGTTTTGTGCCTCCAGGTATAACAGGTTCTGAAGTGCTAATGCACTCTAATGCTGACAATTCAAAGCAGACGTAACTTGTGCTTGGAGCCATGTTGTCATGTTTTGCCCCATGTTTCGGTAATACTAAAGAGCTGTATGGCAGAATCAAGGCACAAGTGTAGCTTGCGCCTTGATTCTGAATCTGTCATCTGAGGATGTTGTGGATTTTCTGTATTTAACTTTTGCTGGGTATTAACAGCCAGTGAAATTTCATCAGTTTTGGATGAAATGTCAAAGCAAATGCAGAAGTGGTGAAACTGGGAATACGTCTACAAAGAAAAAGAGAAGGGCCTGTTCATGTGCCTTAGTATTATCTAAGCAATTCCTTTCAAAAATAAAAGAGAGATGAGATGAGGTGTTATCAAGCTTCTGATTCTTCTTCCAACCTGGTAATTACAATTAGAACCATCTCTCTGAGGTTATGTTTGAAGAAATTAACATTTATTTTATGCTCAACATTTGGATTTTAATGCAATGAACACAGTTCTGCTCAGTGCTGAGTAATTCTCACTACCATTTTTGTCAGTGGAAGACTCAGCGCCTTACAAGGCAAACTTAAACATCTGATGAAATATGACAAAAGTTGACATTATAGTTTCACTGCATTTGTAGGAAGAAGCAAGAGCAAAATATGAAAACACAGAGCATCTTGTCAATGGAGTAGTAAAGGATAGCCAGTGCTCATGCAGGCACATGATGATACTTGTCCACAAAACTATTTGTGTTCCCTTAGAGTATTAACATCGCTCTTGTGTCCAGGACACTTGCTAGTGATATTAGTACACTGAAGACTCTCAGGCCCCCAAGTGCCCCTCCCAGCCTTAATGACCATGACCAGCTTCACCAGGACACCCATCCACGCAGCTACCCATAGGCCCAGGAGCCCTGTTAAACTGAGCCCTGGACCTTCAGCCCTGGCTGGAGCTACATTACAGACATGCCTGCTTCCAGCTCTGTCTCTGGCCTGCTTCCTGGATGGGCTTCAGACCTATGTAGTAGGTAGCTTGTCTCCTGGATGGACACCTTGGGTATATGCATTAGTTTGTCACCTGAATGCACATGATTCGTTGCTTGCGGTGCCTAGCACTGCCATATCAACACCCAGCCCTGCCCACCATATTGAGATCCTGCAGGACTGTGCCCCATTCTTGAAGGAACTGCCAATCCTTGCCTTACTCATGGGTCCTGGATCAATTTTCCTGAGGGAACAGATGGCCCTTGGTGTTTCCTGACACATGCCATTTTCAGAAACATTGATAGTGAGGTGGGAAACTGTAAGAGATACCTCCTAAAAAAGGAGGGAAAAAAGGTCTTTGCACTCATAAATCTTTCATATCTTCCATCTTAAGGGCTTTTGAAATGAACATCCTTGCAGGAGAACACGTCTCTCAGGCCATACCTACCTAAGTCCTTAGAGCTGGGCTAGCAAATAGGCACATTACCAGGGAGGAGCTGACTAAAGACCCTCATCTTAAAAATCAGCTTTTTGCAACAACTTCTACTTTGTGCATCCTCAGTGAAGAGTAAGAGGCAGTTTCCCATTGCATGTATTATGTAGTAGTACATGCATACAATGTAGATGTATGTAGTCCTTGCCTTGAAAGGGAGGTCTGAGGACAGCTAATTAGTAGATTAGTTTTCAATGCCAGTATTTAAATTTTAATAGAAATTGGTTATGAGCAACCCAGTAGTCAACTGAAGTGTGTTTTTCCAAGGATACTAAATGGGAACTCTTCTTGGATCTTAGAAGAAACAATCAGGAATTTGATTGTCAAACTCATAAGCTATATCCAAACAGATTATGTAGAGTGGCCATGCTCATTTTATTTTTAACTAATGGCATATATATTCTTTAAGTAACCAGTCTAAATTTCAATACTTTTGGAGTCAGGAATGAATCTATTGGTTGTTATAAGGATAAATGAATTGAATGCAAGGAACAACAATATATGGTAGTATGGGGTTTTTTTAACTCAGTTTATTTTATTCCTTTTGCTGAGATTTATAGAGAAAATAAAGAGCTCAAGAGCTGAAGATAAGTTTGGCACACTTTGTGTTTAGATCTGATGTAGAAATCTCATTCCATTCTTTTTGCTGAGTTGGTTTTGTTTCAGTTTTCTGTGGTTGCTCTGTAAGTACTGCAGAGAAATATATCCTGATATTGTTTGGTTTTTTTAATATGTTCTGGGACTCGTTCAATCAGATTGTTGGATAATTACCTGAATCATGTTGGTATATTATTATCTCTGAATGTGGAATCAGAAAATACTTCTCAATAGTTCTAATGCATTGCCTCTGCTTTTACACAACACTTGATATGTATCACATAACTGTGTAGCGTATAAAACAGAAGCATAATAACAAAACCAGAAGAGTTAATGTTAAAAGAATGATCTGAAAATATCTATAGGCCAAGTTTGTTAGTAGGTACTAAGCTTTGGGTTACAGAATTACTGTAAGTTTGAGGGGGTTTAGTACTATTTGCTGAACATTGTATTGTCTTTTGCAGATAAAGATTCCTATACTCACATATATATGCACCTGCATCACTCTCTTTTTAGCTTTCTAGTCCATGAAAATGATCACCTGTGCCTGTTGAGCTACATATTTTAGCCTCTTTGGGGGACCAAGTCACAGCGCAGCATAAATGAAAATGTTATCCACACAAAACAGAGGAGTGGGAGCAGTAGTAATTAGAAGGAAATCTTTAACATTTAAAAAATACACCAAGAAGAATGAAAGCATTCACTTCAGCAGTTTTTCTCTGTTATTATTGTTCAGAAATAAAACAGACGAGCTTTGGTGAAGAGATGTAATGCCATTTATTAGGTTTAGTGATACACCTGGACAAAACAGGCAAGTTTTAAGAACAGAGGCAAATCTCTCCCGATCTGAAGTACAACAAGCAAACTTAAAGCTAAGTATGGATTGAGAATAATTGCTGTTATTTTAACATATCTATTTTAAGCAGACATTTTCAGCTGAAATAGTGTTTGATACTTGAAAAGCATAGAGATGAGACTGTAAGCTAGTTTAAGACAATCAACTTCTACCTATAATCTAGCTGAGTTCTCGGAGCACAGTAATGTGCCATCAGGCCAACATATGTATTCAGTTCATGACTTTTTATATTCACTAGGGCCATGAAATTTGAAATTAATCTTTGTAAGTATCTGTCTTTAGAAGAAAAAGCAATACTCCTTAGAAATTATTTTATAGGTCCTTCTTGATGATCAAGACTCAAAGGGCAGATGTGGAGTGGCTACTGTGTAGAAAATGTTTTCCTTTGGTGCTTCTGTTCCTTGGTCTTTGTGCGGTGATTCTGGAGCACTGTGGTTGTTTTATTTCACCCATGTAGTTCGCAAGATTGCTTTTAGTTCAGTGGGTGTAGTGGATTCTGCATTTTGGCATGGATTTCTGAAATTCTGAATATTACTACTTAGGCCAGAGTCATGGAAGTTTCATTTGGTATTTGTTAGATGCAAGAGCATTTATCCTCTGAATCACTCTGTAGAGTATTAAAATGTATATATTTTTTTCAACCTGGTCTTAAGTAGAAAGTGAGACTCAAAAGCCTTGTATCTTAGAAGTACAAGTATGAAATTTAATGAATGTTCATTTTCAGAATATTTAATTTGTTAATTGAACTGTCATTGTTGGTTTTTTTTGTCAGGTCCTCCAGGCCCTCCCGGAGGTATAAGAGTAGAAGAAATTAGAGACACCGCTGTAGCACTTACCTGGAGTCGTGGAACAGACAATCATAGCCCAATTTCTAAATACACTATCCAGTCAAAAACCTTTCTATCTGAGGAGTGGAAAGATGCCAAAACAGGTAAGAGTAATGCCAGAAGTAGTAAAGCCAATAGGTTTTTAAGTGTTTGATTGTTAGAAAACTTGTCTAATCAGAAAATAATCATAATAGAAAGATAACAGGGATGCTATTATTGTCTGCTACAGGGTTTGGGAGCAGGTAATATCCTGTCAGTAAGTTGTCAATAGGTTTATTCCTAGCATTTTGAAGGCCTGAACTGAATATCAAGAAATACAGAAAAGAACAGCACTGAGTTTTTACCTGTTTTTTGCCTCTTTCCTTGGTGCTTTAAACATTCCACATCATCTACTAGAATCATAAAAGATTTATTTACAGGTTAATTTTGCTGACAAACAGGTGTCTTCATTTCTATAGTTGTTATGCAGAAAGTTGATTAAATTGTCTGCTTTTTCCTGGGAACAGGCTGAGTTCCAGTTACATTAAAACTGGCATCTCTAGAGAAAACATAGCTAAGATTACCCTTCTAACCACTGGATGTCATCATTGTGCCACATAATTGCAGTTGAGGACGCACCTACCTGAACACAGGGCATGCTAATGTATAGTTTTTTGCAAAGTTTAACATAAACACATAAATTATTAAAATATTTTTAAACTAGTAGTATCTTTGAATACTTTATGAAGGATAGAATTGCCACAAGCTATACAGAATTGTCCTATCAATATGATTATTATGCCACCGTAATAAATTAAAACTGAAGTGCAATTGTGTGTAGTTAGGGCATCACATACTCAGCATTTCTAAATACTAAGAATATAAGTAGTTTCAGCTACTGTCTTTCATTTAAGTTGTCCCTTGAAACTATAGAGGTAGATGTCAAAGAAATAGACTGACATATTGGCCTGATAAACTGTTACATTCTTAGAGTAAAAGGTTAAAAATACTAGGCCTACTGCCTTAAATCATGTTTTGCTCCTAGAATATGTAGTGTATGTAGCTCTATTGTATATAATTACCTCCAGCAGCCAGCACCAGTACATAAACATGTTAAAGTACCTTGGAAAATAGAACTAGAAAGTTCCCAGTCCCTTCCTATCTCTTATATCTTATTGAATAGCTTCTGTAGAAGAGAATTCTTTGAACTTCAAAAAGAAAACAAAAAATTATTGCAGAAATTAGAGCTGTTCAAATAACTGATGATTTGCTTCAGTAACAATATATGCAGGAGGGAGGATCCTTTTAGAGCAGCCTCTACTTTTCTCAGGAAAAATTATAAACAGGGGTGGCAGCTCTGATCTTGCTTCCTTTTGAGTTGTGTGTTACTGGAACTAGAAATGTGGGTAGGAGGTACAAGTGTTGGATTCAGATCTTTGCTCTGGTTCAGAGCAGACACTTGAGCCCATCTTTCTCACTTCTCAGGAAGATTCCCTATTTGCAGTGTTGCACACATGATAGGACGCACTTCTCTGTACCTCTGAAGTTCTACCGCTTTACAGAATTAATGAGGTAGTCATTGAGACGTAGTCAGACTTTGAGTTATCCTGTAGCATGTTGAGTGGGATTCACATGATGAGTTGGACAGGTAGGTGTCTAGAATGTTAAATTGCTTTTAAGAAGCTAGCAGTTGCAAAGTAGAAATTAACTATTCTGGTGTTTTCAAAATCATTGCTTTTTCATTTGAACTGTGCTGAGTAATTCTGATTAATAGATGGCTCCCTCAAAAAATAGGTAAAATCACCATAGTAACCATCACTGGCACCACTGTCAGTTTTACTTAATTTCTTGGCTCCTTCCAGCTTGGCTCAGTGTTCACTTTCATATGAAGGTCAAATGATGAACAGTCCAAATTGATCTTTCATCAATGTTTAGGCTATCATTTAATGCTGCTAATTTTCAATGTGTGGAACAAACAAATATACTTTGGCATTGCACTTTGGAATTATTGTTGTTATTATTGCTACTACCATTACTCCCAACCCAAATCATTCATCTCAGGTTGCATAACATCGAGTGTGTTTCATGAAAGAAGTGTATTCTACTTCACAATATGGAAATATGTGTGAATGGGTTATGTAACAAGTTGTTTATGTTGCTCTTCCCAGTTAAGGGAATCAGATTCTCATTGTGTTGAGTGTTTATAATTATTCTGGGAATTTGTGGCACATTATGATTAAATGAAGAGATTGAATGTGGCCCATGAAAAGGAATGACAAATTTATATCATGGCTTGTATGCCATAGGAGATTTGCAATGGCTCTACTGACTGGTCAGCAAAATAATTTGACTAAGAATGAGGGAGGTTGGTGGGCAGGAGGAAAGAAAATGAAAGGTGATTTTCTTTCTCCTATAGGGCTTCACTTTGGAATGAAAAATGTAAAGATCGTTAGGTAGAGGAACATTGTGTCACCATCCAGTACTTACACTGCCATGCCTGGGTTTTTTTGCAGTCACTGCATTTATATTCTAATTCCAAATCAACTTCCCAGTGCAGAATCTCTCATTTCTCATCTCCCTCTGAATCCAAGACTAATTTGACAAACCACTCCTCACCCGCACAATAAATGAAAATTGTCTGTCTTTCTATAACTGCAGACAGCTATAGAAACAACCCCTATTGTCTGTGATCTGTAGACAGTCACGAGTTACTTATAGCAAAGAAGTCTTTACCCTTATTGGATCTGAGCTAGGTAGCAAGTTGTAACGTGCTCTCTAATAAGGTACACAAAATAGGACTACAATCTATAAATGACTCTGTTTCAGCTGATCAAACCCTACATTTGCATGTCTATATCCATTCCTGTATCATGAATTTTTATTTTACTGGTTTTGCATTCCAGATTTCTCATTGCATTTGTCTGTAGGTAAAACAAAATTCTGCAACTGCAATATGTAATTAGTAAGTATATTTCATAACTACGTCTACTGTGTTTGCTGGTTCACACTCAGTTAAAACATACAGGTCTCTAAGGGTTTTTATACTATATAGTGTCATAGTTTCCAAATTCCTAGCTACTGCCATGAGTACTCCTTGTAAAATGTGGTATTCCCAACATACAGCATCAAGTTTCTTTCCGTTGGCTCTGTGCGACTGCAGAATAGTGGTAGTTTTGCTGAAATCAACCACATTATTGGCTGATCCTAGTGTAAAAATGCAGTTTTCTAAACCAAATTCTTATTTTTTTTTAGAACCAGCAGATATTGAAGGAAATATGGAATCTGCTACTGTGATTGATTTAATTCCATGGATGGAATATGAGTTCCGGATAATAGCAACAAACACTCTGGGGACAGGAGAACCTAGTATGCCATCGCAGAGAATTAGAACTGAAGGCGCTCGTACGTAAACAGAATTTTTGCAAGTTTATTAATCAATTTTGTAATTTTGGTTTTCATTTGAAAAAAAAAAAAAAAGACAAACCACATTATAAGATGCAAGTCCAGAGAATGTATTATCAGCCACCCACTATTGTAGATTTTAGTCAGCAAATACCAGACTGTCCAAATGTGATAGTATCAAAGCAGACAGGAAACAAAACATCATGATGCAAACAGCAAATTTGCCTCCATTGCTGAAACAGAAATATACTGGATCTTTCAGAGACCCTCACTGTGTCCGTAAGTCAGGCTGTGTATGTATGAATGCATTCACATTCTTGGGACCAGGGTACAGGACTTAGGAAAAAAAATGTGTGTATTGAACAAGGAAAATGTGCATTTGCTGTTTGGTTTGTATTTTAACTGAAGAATACATGGCAGGATGTGTGTTATAATGGATAATGCCATTTTTCTGAGATGGAAGGTTTGGACTTGTGTTTTCTTACTCCACATCAAAGATGTGACATTATCTGACACAACATATGCTCTTATCAGTCTAATTGCTCAGTATTAAAATCTCAGCGCATATTTAAGGATATCCTTTAGGCTCTAGCACATCCTTTTTAAAATGAATTTTCAAAAATGAGAAATTAGATGTTGTTATTCAAGGTAATACATTTGGGTTTGACTGTACAAAGGAGATAGCAGTGCTCTAGGAGGTGATGTATCACTGCAAAAAGACTGCATACCAGTATATCCTCCTTAACACATATCAGCACCACTATATCCTCCTTAACACACATTAGCACCCATGCGCAACCTAAATATATTTACAATTGTTGTTCCATAGCTTGAGATTTGGAACTAAAATCTCAAAATAAAGTGTTAAAATTAATTTTTGTAATGATGCCTGCTAGGTCATTACTTTGATTAGACAGTATTTTCAAAATAAAATGTACTTGCATTGCAAATTTCACGATATTTAATAAAAAAGGCCCTCATCTGGTCCAGTAAAAATTTTGTTGCTTAGGGAGAGAGGAAATACAAATTGGTTAAATTAATATGGACAGGGAGGGAAAAGCCACAGAACTTTGCTTCCTGGAGTGCTTGGTGCACAGCCGACATTTTTGAAATGTCAGAAAAGAAACAGAAAAAGAGGGGGAAATAATGCTCATATGTCAAATAGTGGTAGTGTCCTTCAGTTCGCAGTGTGCCTGCCGCAGTGTTCATGGTGTTCGTTGTAACCTCCCCCCAAAAATCCAGTTTTGTAACAGGATGCACAGGATGTAGTGCTTTTGCAAGAGGTAGTCTGTTCACTTTGTTGCCTGATTCCCCATGCACAGCACCACTGTCATCTCACAGCAAGATTTTTTTGATGAAACAAAGCAAACTGTTAATGTAGTCTTTCTAGGCATCAGCCAGCACTTCTGGCCATGCCAAAGTAGGATATAAATTAGTACAAGTTTGCAGATGAATTTCTGTCCCCAAGTGCGTTTTCTGCCAGGAGGTGGAATTTGTTATAAGCAGCAATAACAGGATTTGGGTTACACTGTCAGCTTTCATGGTACTACAGAACCAGCACTGCATGTGCATTTTCATTTAAATCTAAAGAAGGTAAATATTTTATTGCACAAACAACCCATATCCACACACTGTAGTTATTTTAAACATTTGTTAATCAGTGCTGCATCTTTGTTGTACTGTATGGGTGGCAAATAATGTGTGTTAAACTCAAATATTATCAGTCTTCAGTTTTCAAGTCTCTCTTTTAGATAACTGTAATTTCAGTAACTTTTATTAGCATGTTAAGAATGTGTGCCATAATTTTTCTTTTTAATGAAATCTGGTTGCTTCATCAGTAACACGTTTCATAATGATTTCTTGTAATTCAGTGGTTCAAAGTCTGCTTTTGTATGTTTTAGCTTCTGGATGCATTAGAGTAATTGCCTAAGTAGAGCTGTATGAATAATTAACCTGGTCTTAATGGAGAGAGAAACCTGGGTTTAATGGCTGAGAGAATGAGGGAGATTCTCTTGAAAAGGGTGATTTCTAGGACATTAGACAGTCCTTTTTCTCTTCTCTGGTAGCCTGTGAATTTTCTTTGACTACTTAAGTGCTAAAGTTACATGATTATAATAGATAGTGTGACTAGTGTGTATTTCAGTAGTAACTAAAGTAATAAGTTCAAGCTTCCTCTGGAATTGTAAAGATATGTATGTTTAGTCTCGTTCTCACGTAATTTGTTTTTGAATTTGAAAGGCCAAAGATAAATAGCACAAACCATGCACTGAATGCTGATATCAATTTCAAATGTATTCTTGCATATCTTTATCCTTACTGAAAATGAATTTATCTCTGCTTTGTGTTTCTCCTCAGCTGACCCTCAGAGAAGGCCTCAGCAAATATCTTACTTAAATAGTGTGAGAGCACTTAGGAACTATCCCGTTACTATCTTGTGACATTCACTCATTAGTGGAGAAAATGCCTGATCATATAAGAATTTTTAACACAAAGAGCATGTTCATGTAGCTAAGGCATATAGTTAATGCATCTACCCATTCTAAACATGCCAATCAAGAAGACATATGCCGCTAATCTACAGTAGGATTAGGTTGCCAGATGCTTCAAAGATATATCCATGGGTTTAATCTTACACATTGCAAGTAAATTCATTGAAGTAGATGGAGCTGATCACAGTCTGTTAAGGTAAATACATGTGTAAGTAAGTCCTAAGTGCTTGATCTCTTGGCATACCAACATCTGAGGAAGCACAAGAACAATGTGCAGTGCTTCTCCGAGGACCTATGAGGAGTACTGAGTTTCTAAATATTCGATTAAATATTTGTAGAGAATATAGTTAAAAAGAAAAATGATTGCTGGCTATGGTTAGAACTATGGTTTCCTGCAGCAGTAGCTATATATCAGACTTGTAAAGACCACAGGTTCTGGCAGCTGTTACAGACTATCGTTATTTTAATTGTGTCTGCCATGAGTGCTCATTGGGTACTGTAAAAAAAAATGTAAATAGTGATATTTTACTGACTGCATGCTTTGTACTAAGTTTTGTCATCTCTTCTATTTTTCTAGCACCTAATGTGGCTCCTTCTGATGTTGGAGGAGGTGGTGGAAGCAATCGAGAGCTAACAATAACATGGATGGTAGGTACTGCACTAAGATGCACAAAACCTGTGCTTACTTGTATCTGATCTTGCTCCTTCTGAGGTATCAGAATGAATGAAGGTTTGTCACTGGCACCTGTGAATGTCGGATTTGTACACAGAAGTTTTCAGATTTTTCTCATAAAAATATGTAAAAAGGAATGAAGAAGACAAAATTTTAGATGTTTATGTATTGGACATTTCTAAAATACAATCTAAAACATTCTCTGAGTGTGCTTCAAAGTGTTTAAAATAATGCATTGATTTAACCACATTTGAAAATTCTTTATATTGTATCTTTCTTTGAGGCTTATTGTAAGTTATAGCTGAATAGCTTGCAGATTTCCTTACTATGACTAAAAGTAGAATGCCTTATGACTTTAATGTGCTCTGCACATATATACAGGCTTTATTAAAAAAAAATACATTACCATTTTATAAACTAGTCTGTTATAATTATTAACTTCAGTTTTAAGGGAATTCTTATCACATTTTATGAGGTTTAGTTTATGCTAATGTGACTGGTAACACAAAACAGTAGTGCCCCATGCCACAATTTACCCATTCATTGGTATCCATGTACTGATGATGATGGGTTGTTTTTTTTCTCCAAGCCATTGTTTTTTCTTTAATGATCATGTTTTAAGCAAAATAAGGAAAGGGGGAAGGTACAGAGATAAAATGTTGACTATAAAAATAATGGAATGAAAAGTTCAAAAAATTAGAGTGTTACCAAAAAACCTTTTCAGTAAGCAAAGCTTTTAAAATCTCATTTCTCTTGTGTACTGTAGGTATTCAGTCCATGATATTTTGTTCTTAAAAAGTCTTGTGAATACTTACATATACATATATAATATAATATAATATGATATGATACGATACGATATGATATGATATAATATAATATAAA
>JAVHNF010017583.1:0-11729 GCA_034783455.1 Micropsitta finschii | reverse complement strand
AAATAAGGAAGTTCTCCAAAAAAAAAAAAAAAAAAAAAAAAAAGAAAAAGAAAAAAGAAAAGAGGAAAAGAAAAAAAGATTCAAATACCTTTAGTCTTATTTGGCTGTTTCTCCTACTCAGTTCTTTTCAGAGTAGTATTGCAGCTTCAAACTTACATCTTACCAGTGCCAATTACTAAATGGTGTTTTGGACCTCAGTGTTTAATGCACATAAGCAATGTTCATTTTGGAAAGAATTCAGCCAACAGCTTTTCTCCAGAAGTTCATCAAGTACTTAGTGGAGATGCTGCTTGCAGCTTGATGTGTTGGTCGCAGGATAGCTATGCATATCCAGCAGCATGCATCTCTAGAAGGTTCTCATCCAAAGCTCCCCTTTCATCCTCTAGTGGTTCTCACGCAATGCAAAGGTTCAAGTGTTGTGTACATCTCCCTGGCATTTTCTATGACCATTTAAATTGCTCTTGCATCCTTCTGCTCCTTCATCTTCCACCTAGGCTTCTGGTCTTCCTTTCTATTCTTATTCTGCCTCTATGGCTGCCTTGCCAGAAGTCCTTTCTCTTACTGAAAGATAAATGTATTATTGGCCTTTTATTTTTAATATTCTTCTGAACCTTAGCCTTGTGCCATGGTATTAGTCATCCCCACATGAAGAAAGAAAAATTCAGAGATGCTCCCTGAAGACCCAAAGGATAACACCATCCACTAATCTCCACCATGAGAGAACTGGAAGCATTTAGGAAGGAGGGTGTCTCGGTAGCAACATCAGCAGACTTTTAAGGTTGCTACCTTTGGTGGCGATTCTCCTGTTTTTCAAGGCAGTGTTTTATAAAACCTGATATGATGAAGGTGGATATCCTGAACAACAACTGTTTCAGAGGAAGCAACAGCACAGACCTGCACCTACTGTAGAGTTTTCAGGCAGAAGCTTTTGGTCTCCATGTCATGGTTTAAGCCCAGGCCATAAATTAGAACTTCCCTCCTTTTCTTTCCTCCACTCCTGGAGGGATGGGAAGGAGAATCAAAAAGGCTAAAAGGTTGCTTGTAGCCTGTAACTGGTATAAAAGAGATGGTTAATACCCTTTACACACAGGTCTACAAACCCAAATATTGTTATTCCAAATCCTCAAACCCATATGGTGTTCTGATCATTTGAAATTGGACCCTTTATCTGAGTAAAAGTTTTCTGAAGCAAACTACCAGGCAATTTGACATTCATCCTTTAAGGGTATTTGGCAAAATGTTGAATGCTAGCAACCTTTATTCACTGACCACAGGTTAAAGGGTCTTCCACACAAAGATTGAATGACAAAATCCACGTTTTCTAATACAGTATCACCACCAACCCACATATAAACAAACACTCATGGCTGAATTTTTAATTACATTAAAAACCGCACTGGATTCCTTTAAGGCAAAGTTTCATTCCAACAACTCCAAATAGATGGTAAAGTTTTATTATGGCCAATTTTCTGTTTCAAAAACTTCAATGTATTTGAAAGGCAAACATATAAAATGCATTTTAAACTTATTTTTCTTCACACTTGTATAGAATTTATATAAATGTCACCAATCAGGTCAACACATTTCCATGGTTCGATGTGGATTTTATCAACCTTTTTTTTTCCCCCATTCCACTCAATCTATCGTATCTTATATCAAATTTAAACAAATCAGCCCAGGCAACTACGTCTATGAGGTGGGGGAGTATCTCCTAAATAATGTTGCCAAATAAGCCGCCATTATTAGTATTTTCCTGTACCCTTCCCATGATGTCCTACTTTGGTATGATGAGCAACAGAAGGAACACAAAAACATTGTAGAATAAAACCTCTTCTCCACTGTTTTGATGCAGAAAATAAACATGAAATTCCAGAAACACCTTGAGAATGCCCATTCCAAGGGCTCACCAGCAGCACAACACGAAATGACATCTGAAGAGTTCAACCCTAGGGAAATTGAGGCACTTACCTGTTGCAGGACTTCTAAGTTGAATTGTAACTGCAGTGTTTTCCATAAACTGCCATCCAATGTTCTCCTCACAGCAGCTCCAAAGCCAATACGCTGTTAATTAATTAGCTGGAATCAAACAAAACCAAAAGAACAAAATGAAACTAAATTTAAAAAGAAAGTGAAAAAGAGAAGAAAATGAGAAAAAAAAATCATCTGCATATTTTACAAGTGAGAAGAATCTGTTAAACATGTATAAAGAAGTCATTTTCAGTAAATACGTACTCAGAACACTATCAAATCTTTAAAGGGTGTATGACCAACAAGTCAGTGAACAAGTTTCCTTTTGATGCTACTTGGTGATCCTGTTTATTTCCTGATAGTTCTACATCCATAAAAGGCCAAAGGACTCTGACCTTGGCAAGCTAACTACGCAAGAAAAGGCAATCATGTGTGCAAGGTTGTTACCTACACCACAAATTATGATAAAATATATCTCAGTATTGCAAAAAACAGCTGTATGTCTTCAGTGACATCCACTGTAGTACATTTAAAGATTTGAATAGGACAGCAATTTATTTTGCACTAAAATGTTTTATGGTTATCATAAAGCATTATGTCTTCAGAGACTGAAAGGTGATGTTTTTATGGACTGTTGCTTCTTGTTGCATTATCTTCACAGATCAAAAATCACCTTTCTCCCCCCGCTTCTTTCTCCAAGTGCCCTCCTACTGCCCTGCTAATAAAAGATGTCACACAACAGTTCAGTCTGATAAAAACAAAACTGCGTTAAACAAAGGGTACAAGGAACACACTTCTAACACATAAAAGTTTCACAATAAATGATTATCCAGCTTATTAGTGAAATAAATAACAATAATTGCCTGTCCCTCCTCATTAGACCCTTAGGAAGACAATGGAGCCCCAAAACAGAGTTCTAGCTTTTGACTTGAAATGGACCTTGTTAATTTGATTATCACTTTGCCAAAATGCCAGTCCTCTTGCACAATGACAGGGTGCAAAAAATGATAGGTAGACTGACTGATGCACAGGATGTCCTATTTTTAGATTAGGAATAGTTTTGAGCCAGTAACTGAGTAACCTGATGGGGTTACTTTCCTCCTGATATATCCCTTTTGAAGAGCCTGAACTACCAGTGGGGATTAGGTGGAACAAATATACAATGTGTGCTTTTGACACATTAATCTGATGGATTTCAAGCTTATCCAAGTGAATGTAGATTGTAGATAGTGTATAAATTGATTATGATTTACTATCATTAATATTTCAAAGCCCCTTCCCCTTCATCTCATGTTTTTCAGCCTTTGACCAATACCATGCTTCCACATGGCTGATATCAGTCCATGCTTCTGTCCCCTTTGGATCGCTGTGTTGTAGGCCACTTTTCCAGCCATTCCTTTAAATTCTACATTTTCCACAGAAATAGAGTGCCTGCAAAAACAGCACATCTAAACACACTGCTGTAGAAATTTCACTGGCTCCTAATGAGGCAGTGAATTAGCCTTAAGGGGTCTAGCTTCAGTTTGATGCGTGCATTAAATGGAGTTACGCACGTCACATAACTAATCAATTTATCCAGGCATTAATACAGATCTCATCACTGTGGTTTCCAAGCACTTCCAAACAGCCCACAGAGGCCTTCAGAGGATTATCACAAAGAGAGACCCACAAGAACCTTTTGTTCACTAATACGATACTATACATTTCCCCCTCTTACTCCCAAGTACTAGTAACATCTTTGAGGCTCTTATACAACAGGTTGTCCAGTAGTAGTAAGATAGAAAAATCAAGATAATCCACATACCCCTGGAGAGATTAGACTAAGACATGAGTAAGTTTTAAAAAGAAACACTGAAGTTACAATGCTGTAGCCAAAATCACCTGAGTGACCCAACATGACTTCTTTGTATTGCATTATAATTTTAGTCTTTCAGATATTAAGCTTCAATCTTCAATGTAACAAGCAACAACCCCACCACCAAAACAGCAAGAATCTTAAGTTAAGTCTTCGAAGTTTTCCATCCTTCACTCATTTTTAACTGAAAAAATCATATAAAGCTGCAGATTTTTACATCTGCTAGACAAGGAAACTTACTTGCTAGCAGCGTTCCCAAGTCTTTCCTACAACAGAGTAAAAAAACTGTCTCTTTTTGACTAATAGAGGGAAGCATCATTCTGGGATATATTACCAGAGAAATATTCACAATTCTCCAACTCCTCTTTTTCTTTGACTACGTTTCCCAGAAAAGTAAGAATTAATTGTGCTTCTTATCTTTGTATTTCACAGGATTCCTTTTGTCATTATAAAAGGCTCTTGAAGCAGATTTCATTGACAAGCACACAGAACATCTAAATAACTTTCCTATCCCAAATGGAAAAGTGTGATTCATAGCACAAACAACTGCTCCTCCCTAACTTCCACCTCATATATCCACATCAATAAATGCTTTTTCAAGTTATAAAGTGCAGCATATTTTTCTACGGTTTTGATTTAATTCCTGACTAGCACATCCTACAGATGACGTGCAATGTGCTGGCTGGAACTGAGCATCAGCTAAGATGGAGGTAAACACCCCTTCAACCGAACCCAAACTCTTTGGCAATCTGTCTGGAGGACTATAGAATAAATGGCAGAGAAAGGGCCTGATCCAACTCATCAAGAGATCTTGCTGCCTCACCTTCAGAGGAAGTAGGGCATGGCTGCTCACACACCGCAAGCTGCCCAGACATGGTCACACAGTCTGCCTCTGCTAGAGCTGGTGAAGCTGGACTAACTTTTAGCATCAAAGGCAAGTAACAACTGGTGCAGCAAAGCTTTTTTTGCCTTGATGTGTATGTTCAGAGATCACTCTTCTTCTACCAGTAAGTTCCAAGCATACAATTGCTGACATGTCCACAGGAAGAGCATGTCCCACATTTATTTTTACTTCAAACTGCATTTGGATAAAATATCAATATCCCTAGTTCTCATACCAGGAGGACTGGATTTAAAGTGATGAAATAAGAGTTTTATAAACCTTAAAGCTCAGATAGAAACACTGAAAGAAACTCTGAGGTGTTCAGAAATGCATTTATGTTCTCATTCCCCAGATGCTGAACTTGGGCTCCTTTCTGATCCCACCTTGTGAGATCAAACTGAACTATACATTCCTGTTAGTTATTTTAATAAGCACATCACTTTTATCTCCCTGTTCCAAGATCATTTAGTGCCAGCAGAATCAACCAGATCATCAACCACAGCACCACAGAAAGCTAACATATGCTATTTCAATTGTCAGAAATCCTGATTCCTCTTCATATAGAGCACACAACATGGCCTAGCACAGTTCATGTATCTGAAGCGAGTGCTTTCCCAACTCATATCTGAATATGTATTTTAATATGCTTTTATATAGAATGAAGTTCTATATCTGTCAAAGATCCCACCACACTTTTCTCTAAATGAGTGCTTTCATACTGACCGAGCAGGTTTAGATACCTAATTGAAAAAAAAAAAAAACAAAAAAGGATAACCCTCAAAACCCCATCCTACATCCCCCAGAGATGCACAAAACACACAAGAGAAAAAAAAAAACCAGGCAAAACAAACCCAAAATGTCACAAACAGCCCTAATCTCATACCCGCCTTACCCCTCAGAATATAAAACTCAACCTGCTGCATTATGTCCTCCTATGGAGACATTTCAAGCTGAAATCCTCAGTAAGTTCAGGTGCCTGCAAAGAACCAGGAGCAGCAGTCAAGCTGCCGGCAAGTGGCCCTGTGTCCCCCCTGCAGGTCGTGTGCAGTGAGAACAGGGGGAAAATACAACAGAAAAAGACAAAAATCAATCCATACATTATTCTTACTATCCTGCAATGTTTACGTAAGTCCTCGTTAACTTCAGTGGCAATATTATTGCCTTGTCATAGAGGAAAAGAAGAGAAAGCTCCTCACAGAGAGTGCAAAAGAGGTGCTGGAAGAAGCTGGAATTACAAAACATAATAAAAGAAAATCGAGCTTCTAAGTGGCCAGCTTGCCCCAATCCAACGGACACATCCATAATTTAAACAGTTCAAAACCAGAGCTTGTAGCAGTCAGTGTGAGGTCCTTCCCAAGAGCAAGAGCAGCGTAGTTACAGTGGCAAGCCAGCTTAATTGCTGAAGTCTTCAGATCCCACTCTGTGAGTTACAAATGTGAACAACTGCCCTATGGTCCTCAGTTGTCTGTCAGACAGGGACAGGTCTCTCCTTACTGCACTGTGAGACTACACTAACTCTGCCACTATCCACATATTGTTAGAATGCAGCATAATGTGAGATTGTGTCCATATATCTCCACAGAAATATAAAACTGTTAAAAACTTCTTGTAATGCTACTCTATTAGAGGGTGAGCCAAAGCTCATTAAAATCAGTGGAAGTCTTTCTTCATTGCAACCAGGGAGAGACATTTCCTCTCTAAATAATATATGAAAACCATACCACAAACAGACATGCATCACAAGAAGAAAACTCTGTATCAAGGCAATCACAACCTATCCAAACCAGACAAGCCAGGCTCATTTTTAAGCATAACTCTGAATGAAAGTCATACTGTACACAATTGTCTATTTATTATATCAGTTGTAATCACACTGCTTCAATGACAAGTAAAAAAACCCCACAACACGCATCAGTCTGCTCAGTGTGGGAGGTGGGCAGCTATTTTGCCTGTATCTTCAATGCAAGTGAAGCAGATCCCCCTCCCTGAAACATTAAACATTTCAAAAGATCTCATTAAAAGGTTTCCCTGTTTTCACTGATTATTATGTAGTGACTACAAGAACACCTATAAATCTGATTGAATTAGGTTTTCAGGCCTTTATTCCAGATAATTTCTTCTCCCTATGTGGACTTTCTCAGGAAATGAGATTTAATGAGTCATAGTGCTTACTGATAATCACAGGAGAGCTCATTAGCTTTCTGTCAGATTCGTACCCACTATCTGCCCTCAATATGCTTGTGACTTACTAGAGCTAAATACAACACTGCCGAGAAGCAATACAGTGGATCTGAATTACTATAGAAATAAATATTTCTTCTTAATTTAAGAACTTAAAGAAAAAAAAAAAGAATCAACATGCCTTCTCTCCTTTCTTAACCTTTCTCTATTGCAATGGCATTGCTGACAGCAAGACACACAGTATTAGAGAAAATTAAGAATGACATCTGAAGATTCCTTGTAGATATGGTAGAAGAGTACTAGTCTAAACAGTCTGTAAGACGAGGCTCTGGGGACTGGAGCTCATTTCTGCTTATGTACAAAATTGAGGTTTACCACAATTTCACAGTGACAGCTCCATGCATGAGGCATTGCAGGTGAACCTGCTTCTGACCTGCCCCTTCTACGTTTACAGCTCTCCATCTCGAGTCTTTCCAATGGAGTTCCTACCTCTCAACCCATCACCTCCACAGCCCCCTGCCTCTGCCTGAAGGGCATGGCTCTGGGCTGCTCTGTGCAAAGTTGCTTCTGCTCTCTACACAACACACTGGGGAATATCAGTGTTCAGCTGATAGACTGTGGGACATGGATAGCCTTAGACTTCTTCCACTTACAGTTCACATCTCCCAGAAGGAGAGGAAAAGTGAAATTGTGATTATTTCCCACGCTGTTGTTCACCTTGACAGGACATTCTTCCTTACCAAGTGCACATTGCAAGGGGCAGGACTAAGCCTACTCTTCACGACTAAGGAATACCGTTTGCACTTATCTCTCTCTGTTGTTTTCACATACCATAAGTTTTTCAGATGCAAGGGTAACCTACTTGTGCTTCCTGGAAAACTCAGGATCACCATACATTCTCACAATCTACTTTCACAAAACACCCCCTGTCCAAATATGTCTTAAAGGAAATCCAATACACAGGCACCCAAACAGTCCAAGCTGGCATGTATTTTATCACTGTACTGTTTCCTTTTCCAGGAAATCATCCTTACCAAGAAAAGAAAGCAATAGGAAAGAATGCCTTTATCAAGCAATTCATTGTTGCAGCAGTCCCCAACATGACAAACACTCTTCTTAGCTTAATAAGCAATTAAGCTTATTTGGTTTTAACCCACTCCGCTCACCCTGTTCTTCAATCCCTCATCACTCCCACATAGTATCCTTACATTTTACACAGACAGAGCAGTGGCTGCAGGTTGCAAAGGGCTGCAGAGGAAAGGGAGCTTTACTTTTCCTACTCCCAGGGCTCAGCAGAACAAGCACAAATCCCTCTCCTTTGCCAATTTCTGCCTATTACAATGATAACAAAGTTTATATAAGTAACGGAAAAATCCTAGATGTGTATTTTTAAACATAGTGGTAAGCCTATTGAGGGAAAGAAATGATGGCAGCAAAGTAACACTAGCAATAAATGTGACTCCAACTTCCTGGCGTCGTTATTTTAGCACCATTAACATCCTAGATAGAGCCAAATTCCATCAAACAGGATGACAATGTACTGTAATGACCAATGACAGGTTTTGGTACTTACCTCCCAATGTATTTTAGTAACCTTCTTATTCTCTATAAAGAGTGTTGTTGAAAAGCAGAATCTTCCATTGAATAACTGCTTAAAGAAATATCAGAGGCCTGTGAGAAAAAGACAAGGAAATGTAATCCAATATTTGCTCCCACTCCTTTTTCATTCAGAATGATCTGATCAGATCTATCCTTTAATTTCACACTCACACACTTCAGCACACATTCACCTTGTACCCACAGCACTCACAAGAACACAGCATCTTAATTTTCCATATGGGAATGAGTTACAAGAGTGATTATTTTTGCTGCACCAGAAAGAAAAGTCAAATACGCAGCAGCAGATACTGCATCAGAAATCAGACCTCTTCTACATTAAGCTTTCGCATGCCTTCCATTCCAGCAATATCTGAGCACTTTCGTTACCATAGTATTTCATAGCTGTCTTCACAACCTTCCCCTAATGTAGGATATATGTTTATTTTCCTTCTTGCAGATGATGAAGCAGGGCAGAGCAATCTTCCCATGTTCACAAAAGAAGTTTGTAAAGGAAAAGAAAATGGGACCTGAGTCTTTTGTGTCCCATGCTAGTCTGCTCTATTATGAATCAACTCTTCAAAGTGATCAGGAATTTGACTGTAAATGCAACTACCAAATTCTCTGCCAGGAATGTGAGTGAAAGCAAAGATCTGAAATAACCCAGATTTTTTTTATGCCTTAGTACTAATGGCACTTCCAGGTGATCAAGGAGCAGAGAGGCAGCTGCACATAGCAACAGGTTGAGTTGACATCCCATGCTCAGGAAGATCCTGGACTATTTGTCTAACTGGACCAGTTGCACACTTATATATTTTTTAATCTGTCATTTTCACAGCAACAGAAACAAGCAGCTGTTTATGGTCTTTTTCCCAGGAAGTTAATAGTTTTAAAGTCTGAGACATTGCAAATAAGGATTGCAGGTGTAATTCCATCTCAAGATGACTTCAGGGTTCCAGTGTTAGTCATTAATCATTTGACTTGCACTTTCTGGGTTCATGATTTTGACAAAAATCTCTTCATTTAAATTATGGCCTTGTATTCAACACTAGGGTATGTATTATTCTATATATAATTTTTAAATACAGAGAAACAGCATGGAAAAATTAAAATCGATGACATAAAAGTCTAGTCCTCTTATGGCATAGGCAAACAGAATGCTCTTGACTTTAACCTATGGGTTCCACTTCATATGTGGTGCATTTTTCATACATCATGGGTTTTAATAAATTTGCTGTATAAAGCACCAGAGCTACGTTGCCAGCAAAATATAAGGAAAACAAATATGTCAGGGTAATGATGCCAGGACAATTCTTTATTGAAAAAAGCAGTTTATTAATACCTTATTGCTACAAGCTAGATCTTATTATCATCTTGGGTCATTTAGAATCTTATTAGGTATTCTGATGGTGGATGAATAATCCTGTGATAAATTCTTTGCCATGTCCTTCACAGTTGTCATAGCAGGATCATAAACAGCATTTATAACAATCTAGCCTGGAGGAAAAGGCTTACAATGGTCTGTTTAACATGCAGGAATTATTCAGATCGGCCGTGTCTGGTTAGATTGGAGACCCACAGGAGAGGTACCTAAGTTAAATGTAGCATGGGTTTCTCTGAAGATTAGCTTTGCAAAAGGCTTTGGGTCAGGGATATGGGGACTAATGCCAATGATATGGCCACAAGCAGCCTTCTTTCAAGAAAGCCAACTTGAACAGAGATGGTAGCTGCTTTCTTACTAAAAAACCATGTAAGGTTACTTAAGCTGCTACTTAAGTAGGGTGGTTGAAATGACTTGTGACTGAATAGGTTATAATTACAATAATAATAGCTTATAATAATAACCTTAAGTTATACCACCAGCTAAACACAAATGCCTTGGCATTTTTATTTTGTAATAGTAAAATTCAGCCTTTGCTCTTTCCTGAGAATAGAATGTGTTCTCAACTTAATTGTCTATCATTCTGAAGTTGAAAATACACCCCAAAAAAGAAACCTTAAGTTATACCACTAGCTAAACACACATGGAGCTCAGTCATATACTTCAGTGCTTATTATTTGAAAAAATAGCACATGCACTCACATAGTGAAAAACCTGCACAGTTTTGCAGAGCTACAGGGCAACTTGCCTACACTGGGCAACTTCTTGAACTCCTGCAAGCTCAGAACTGAGTTCTTTAGAACAAAAGTAACACAGGCAAATGATAAAAAAAGCCCTAAATTTACACTGCTTCAAATAGGTATTAAAAAAAATAGAAATAAAAAGAAAATAATCCCACATAGTCTACACATGTGATCACATACACAAACACCTTCCTGTCGCCAAACACATGAATCACTTGTACCTGTGTGGTACAGTGTCTCATTCCAAGGTACAATACCAGTTTCCAGAGTCCAAAAGCAGTTAGTGCATCTCAAGCCACCAAAATATCAGAAGATAAGTTATTTTTAAATGGTTGTAGTAGTGTGAATTAAAAATCATCCAAAACTAACCATGCAAGACCTGACAGGCACATTTTCAAGAGAGAGCTAATAGAAATAGGTGACGTACTGGAAGGGATGGTGGTGACAGATTTGAGTACAGCCACACAAACTTCCTTCACAAATAGGTGATGCCTTCTTCTCAGCACAAATAACTGAGACTATGGAAAGCAAGCAGCAAAATTTGCTTTTCTTAGAAACAGATTAATTGCCTCTTTCACTTGAATTTTAAATACACAAAATGAATGAGTTCTGTAGCTCTAGTCTCTAAGACAGAGCTTGATTGCTGGAAGGCTAGCACAGATGTGGACATCTGAGAAATGTAGAAACTGCACTCTGGGACATCCCTTAATGCAGTTATTTGGACAGCTCCCAGTAGAACATCACAAAATCCTGGGACTTGTTTGGAGCTGCAACTACCACCCACAAAAACGATTTTGCAAACATCTATGCATGCGCCCAATCTTACTACCAGCATACAGCTACTCTGCTTCCAAGGGTGGTATATATGGCACTGCAGTTAAATGAATGCAGATCACAGTGACCACAAATTTCTGTCAATTGCTCAGAATGTGTTCTCAACTTAATTGTCTATCATTCTGAAATTGAAGATACACCCCCAAAAAAGAAACCTTAAGTTATACCACCAGCTAAACCCAAATGTCTTGGCATTTTTAGTTTGTAATAGTAAAATTCAGCCTTTGCTCTTTCCTGAAAAGCTATGCTTTCTACTGAGAAGGTTTTAATATTTTTCCAAAGTGACAT
>JAVHNF010017580.1:0-13134 GCA_034783455.1 Micropsitta finschii | reverse complement strand
AATATGGGGGGGGGGGGGGAAGCACATTTAAATATGAAAATAAAGTGTTAACACCAAGAACAGCACTTGGATTTCCTTATGCATGACAGGGCAAGAATGGCTTCACCTAACAAGGTCAGCATTGTCTGAGTTGTGTGCAGCTTATAGCCCTCATCTCTGTTAGAAAGCAAACTGTCTGCCACTGAATGGGGTGCTGAGCTTCTGCAGCTGCCATTTAGGAAATATTGCCTGGACAGACTGTCAGGAAACAGGCACTTGATATGGGCATACTATTGTATTTGGAAGACTTTTTCTAACAGCATTTGTAGGTTATGAATTTTGAAAACATTAGCTCAGAAGTACAAATATGTAAACAAATAAGATGTTAAGAAAATAGAATCAGTTGGAATTCTTAGAAAATGTTTCTCTTCTGATGGTGTCCTTGTCCTTTCATGTCTAGAGATTAAGCATGAACTTTTGAAATACATAGACAAGGCAATTGTGTGTGGTTTTCGATAAGCGTATCTTGTAGATCTTCAATTACAGTATGGTAGCGAATAGAGAAAACTAAATGATGTAGTGCCTCTTGGTTAATAGTATATATGGCACTCTAGATAATAAACAGCCATGCCAGATACATTCTTTATTCTAAATTCAACAGAATTGGGTCACACTGTTTCTTTTTTTTTTTTCCACTAGGAGTTTTGTAATATGTACCTCATCTTTCTTCGTTTCAATTCACCTCAGATCCTCAGGATCCTCATGTTTTCATACTTTACTGTTCAGTGTTGCATCTAGATGTCTACAATGTGATAACGTGAGCTACAGATCTGCTCTTTACAAGGACGAGGTTTTAATTTTTAAGGCACTGAGTGTGGTGTGACACCTAGATGGTAGGAAAAGGGCAGAGGCACTGTGGCTGTGCTGCATGGACAAGACACTGGGAGGCACTAATGGGGCAATACCATTCTCTTTAACTCCAAACCTGAGAATCAGGACAGATTTCAAAAAGTTCCAGTGTGTGAACATTTTTAATAATGAATGGTGGTGCATTAAATTGTTAATCTATAGTCTCTTACATGAAGTAGTTCCTATTACTGCTCATGTGGACTTAGTTTTCTCTTGGCTTACACTCTGAAATGATTTTGCCATGCAGTAAAGATGTCTCCTCATTACTTTATTTTTACAGCTTTTTCAATTTTCTTTTCTTCTCCTTGACAGCCACTTGTAACTTATTTTCCTTCTCTCTTTCTTTGCTTTGTCATTTAGGTTTGGCTTTGTGAAGTTCTCACAGTGTGTTTGTGTTTTCCTTGGGCTTTTCCTTAGAGGTCTTTTTGTGGTCTTCTGCTCTACCCTGGTAGTTTAGCAAGTGGCACAAACACCATTCCTTGGAACATGTTCAAAATCCATCTTACACACATGCATGTTCCCAGCCTAGATGAACTGTATGGAGTCTATATTTGGAGACAGAGAGTGTCTCAAGAATAAACCTGTCTTGGCCCCAGTGCTGTAAATATTAAACAAATTGGCTGTTCTATGTATTAGTATCACTAAGAAGAATTTGGCTAATTAGTTAAGAAACATTTTGGTGTATTTATTTAGATGACTGTGTCATAAGATCCACTGAACATGGTTGTGAGATCTCAGTTTTATTAATCTTGAAATCAAAATACTTAAGCTGTTATGTTCTTGTGAAGGATTATCTGTTTTCTGACTGCAATCAGTAGAGTTTAATTAACAAGGTGTACTGAAACAATAAGGCAGACTTTTCTTGGGTTGGCCAAGGGATATCTTTTAGGGGGAAGTATGCAGGGTTAGTGTTTAAGCAAGAGACACTACGGAGAGAGTGCTGTTCTGCTTTTAGTAGAGGGGAGAATGGCTTTAACCTCTTACTTGGACTTGGATTCCTGGACTCAATTCACCTGAAACTGGGTGTCCAAGTGCTAGATGCCTCCCCTGAATAGCTTATGCTATTGGAATCCTCTTATGTCAGCCACCTCAGCCTGAAGCTCTTAAAAATGGCAGGCACTGACTAGTTCCTGGCTTTACTGCTATTCTCATCCTAACCCTTATTTGGACATTTAGGTAATGTCCTTTTGACGGAGCACCTTAGAATCGGACATGCTGCTATCCTTGCTTCCAACTAAAAACCTGGAAGACCGCGATTCTCTGATTTTGCTCTTGCTTGCTTTCTCAAAGTGCATGCAGTAGTCACAGCGTAAAGATCTGTAACTTAAAATCCATATACTAGGTACAGCTTATGGGAGTTGAAGTTACAAGTAGCTATGCTTTCTCTCTTTGATGAATTTGTACAGAAAGCTGCTTCTTTTGTTAAGATAAATCAAAAAATAAGGATTTTGACGTTCCTCCCTACATGGAGTCCATGGATCATGAGGGGCCTTTGTTTTGGCATGCTCATTGGAGGTGAAAGGTGCTGTATAAATTTTCTGTGGAGTGTAAAGACTGGTCAGCTCAGCTGGTTTCTCCTGCCTCAGCACCCTTGGGCACTTGTCTCCCATAAGAATCTGCCATAAGAATCTGCTGACCGTCTCTCAATTCTCCCTGCACAGCTGCAAAACCCACTGGAATGTTTTAAGTGCTGACAGGCAGAAATGCTGTAAAAATGTGAATTTTCTTCTGCCATAGGGCAAGATGCCAAGAAATGCTTTTTTAAATGTTTCACTGCTGAATAAGGGTTTTGGGGAATTGGTACAGGTGGAAATGCAGAATCTTGACCAACGGGAGAAATGGCTGGTATTTTGGCTCTTCAGTCACTTCAGGACTTTGGCACAGAGTGTTTGCCTTATTTGCTGCTGGGATTTCAACAGAAAATAATGGGCTAAGAAGTAGTGTTCTGCTCTGTTGGTGCACAAAGCAAGGACTGCTTTGTTGTCTACAAAATGGCATTGTCTGCAGTAAATGCTGCACTTCAAAGCTCTGTAGAAAAGGCCAGGGTAGAACAGTCAGCTTTCATTCAGCAGATACTTATGTGCACATTGATGCTCTGAAGGGCTGTGGCCAAGTGAAATGAAGAGCTGTGCCTTTGACTCTGTCAGTGGAATACTGAGGAATTGTTTTGCTTTTTCTTTAGAATCAAGATTTAAAGATAATAATGGTGTTTTCTGTTGCAAAAAAAAAACCTAGATGGTGAATGCTTTGCCCAGATTTTACAGCTAGCTGTGACCTTTGATAAGAAAATGTAAAAATTACTTTTGTTTCATCTCTTAGCTGAAATAATACAGTGGCTGCATAACAGCTGACATTCAAGGCTGTTTCAAACAGTGTTATTTTCATACCTTAACCAGGGGCTTAAAAAAAAAAAAAGGAGGGGTTGATTGTATTTCTACTTCTTTGTACCGTAATAATGTACTTTCTATATCAACAACGCAATAACTTTATTCTCTCTTAGTCCTCCTTTGTCCCATATGGCTGTTCAGGCATAATGTGCAAGATACATGCTCTGAAATGCAGTCACCTATAATGACCTACTGTATTTGTGCTGCTGTACTTCATTTTAGCTTTCAGTTTTACATCTCACAATGAGGACAGGTATGATTAGCCCTTTGCAGTTCAGCAAGTTACTTTCTCTAAGGATTGCCATATCATCTTCAGAATGTTTTACACAAGTATAAATAATAAGTAAAAAAAGGTATGTCTTTTCCAGGTACTTTCTCATAACACTACTAAAGTGCATTTCATAAGCATTGCTTGAGTCAGCAGTATGAAGAAATGGTATCCCTTTGTAGCAGATTTTCTGTAGCGATTTCAACAGTACACAAAATTGGAATTAATATGTATACTTCAATATTGTCTAATTTTAGTCTGAGCAGTCAGGAAAGGGACATACAAATCACAACTTTTTCTGAGAAAAATCTGGGTCATACAGAACTGTCTGCAGTGTTCAGTGCGATGTGTGAAGGCCCCATTGATAGAAGCAACATACAAAGAAGGCAGCAGAAATCATACCCTCCCACATAGGAATGAAACCTAAAAATTCTATTGGGGCATTTAACACCATTTGAGAGGCTCAGTGGCGTTGGCAGAAATGTACCCTGAAGGTGTGCACAAATTCACTTTTTCAGATCTCAGCACAACCATGGCCTTGCTTTTATGTAATCCTGTGATAATTCATCAAAGGCCTATCATCTGGATAATCTGTTGCTGTAACAAGCTTGGTCATTCTTAAGCTGTATCTGAGAAACGATATTGCAAGATAAAGGGGTTATAAGTTGACTCAAGGTTAGTTAGTTAGCTGTATTAGGATGCTAACCTTGTATATATATTCTTAATTATTGCCCTGATGTGTTTGTGGAATATATATGTGTTATATATATGTGTTATTATATTTTATATATATATATAATATAATAAAAAATACATTTCTGTAAGTTTTCCACTAGCCCTAGCTATATTAACCTAGTATGCTATTAGGTAACTTAACCCATGTGCAGCAATTCTAAGTAAGAGTTAATTGTAGATTTGTTACTGAAAACTTAGATTTTTAGTTGGTTCTGTTATATCTTTCATCTGGAAATAAAATGGAGCTGTCATGTCTGAAGTTTTAACTCACAAATTCCAGCTTTGATGTTTCTAGTCGTAAGCAAGATGAGTTTATTTAAAAAAATCCACTAAAAATAATAAGAGCTTTGAACAAAGTTCATAAATTTATCCACAGACAACAAAGGTTTGCTTTTAATTTCTTTGGGAGGTACATAGGTGTGGTGTTTAATCGGTAGTGAAAATCAAAGAATGAATCCCATTTTCTAAATGGTACCTTTTATTTAAAGCTACCTTGTGTCATACTGGAAGTAGGTGGTTTTCATAACAGTCAGTTCTTTCTTGCATCTTCTCTCCCTCTCCTTTTCTCTCCAGTGATCCATCATATTGATGGTATGGAACCTTTTTCCCCTCTTCCAGAAGTCCATTGAACTCATACTGTTACTAATAACGTGGCACTGAAAAGGGACATTTGTTCGACATATTATTTCAAGCTTAATGGACCATCTAGCAAGGCAAGAATGATGATTGGTCTTTAACTAATAATGGCTGGAATGTGGGACATTCTTCCTAGACATTTAGCAACAGGTTAGGAGTAAAAGATAGCTGGAGGCATAGTGGAAAACAACTAACCTTTGATTAATGTTCCTCGGTTCCCAGGAAATCTTCTGTGTTTGTGTTCAAGGTCAAAAGTAGCAGCAAAACTTTGACCTCCCTGATCCATGACTTTCTTTTGTTTTATGAGTGCATGTTGCTAAATACTTGCTAAATACTGTTGTTCAGTGCTGATGTTTTAAGAAGCTAATGCATGCTAGAAGGTCGTTGCGGTCACATTAACTGGCTTTGAAACTGTTGTGCAGAATACTGGCTTGCATGAGATGTAGCATAAATGAAAATTTTCCATCTCTACATCAGGAAAGGAAAAGATAAAGAAAGGATCTTTGTTTATTTTCTGAGGGCTGTGTTTCCAGCAGGGATCTTCTAAAATTATTATTATTTTTTAAAATCCATAAAGGCTCTTTTCTGTTGTTTAAGGAGCTGCAAGTTAATGGTTTTAAAGGGAAGGCACTGCTCGCCCCTTTCTGGTTTGGTGTGATGCTGTTCCCATGTTGTTGTATGTAAGTGGAAAAGCATAGTAATCAACCAACAAGAGCAGATCATGCAGATGGAGTAACTGAATTTATCATTGCTAAGTGAAACAATCATCATTGTTTATGAACTTCTTGGGTCTTTTAATTTTACTGTTAGGGATTTTGTTCATTTGTTATAATGCTGTCATCCTTCTTAAAATGCTTATCAAAGCTCTCCTCTGTATGTGGAGAGACATGTGTAGGATGGGAGTGTGGCTGCAGCCGTGATTGCTGTTCAGAACAGCAAAGAGTCGGGCATCCAATCTCCATCTGCACCCTGTGGGTGCTTAATTCTTGTCTCCCAGTCTCTCTGTTGGAGTGTTGCTACTTCTGTGAAACAGCAATTACCATGTTTGAATGAGATTTAGTGAAGTAACTACTGAGTTGAAAGTGGAAAACAGTGCTGCAAGGCTGTAGTTTCCGTTTGTTCTCATAGTCTTTCTCTCTCTCATTTGGTGAATGACACAAAATTACTTCCAAATTACTCTAACACCCCTACCTAACCAAGTGTTTCGATTCTTTGAAGAGTTAACATGTTAAATTTACTACTTTCTTTTTTTCCAAGTTTATCTCATTTTAAATATTTTGCTGCTTTTTACTTTTATACAATATGACAGTAAAAAGATTTTTAGTGACAACATTTATCTCATTAAGTTCAGTTTAATCCAAAATGTATTTCATATGCAAAGCATTTGTAATAAAGATTACTTGGAAGTCTGTATTTTGGCCTGGTGCTAAAGGAGTGCAACAGTAACACAAATGATCCTGTTTAGAAAAACATGTCCAATTTCCAGCGCAAAAAGAACCACTTTGGAGCAATAGAAAGCATTTTTCAAGCTGGTGGAAACTTACTGTGCATTTGAAAACAACATCCGAGAAAGTGATTTTCATTACAAATGGCAATATTTTGTGTAGGGCTAATAAGTAGAAGCAAAACATTTCTGCTGATGCTTAGCAATATTTTGCTGAAACTTTGTCATCTTCTTTAATGAAGTTGGTTTATTCATGTTCTTGTTGCTCTTTGTAGCACAATAGAAAGCACAAATTTCAAGGAGTCAATAATTCAACTAGGCAGCTGGGGTTTGTACAAGAAGGTGCTTTGTGTATTGGGTTCTGGACTGGGGCCTTGATGTTTTTGGACAGAACAGTTGATGTCTCCTACCTACAACAATTTGTTTATTAAAAAAAAATAAAAATTATTTCCTTCTGGAATGCTTGGAAGGGAAGGGATTGAAAACCCAGGTGAGGGATGCATAGGGATCCATGGAAGTGTATGCTGGGCTTGCACCTGGGAGTATCAGAGGAAACATGGATTTTGTGAGAAAGCTTTGCTTGCCAGTGGATAAATAGGCAAGACAAAGAACAAGTCTTGTTACTGCCTTTTCCTCTCACATCTTCACTATTGTTCTCTGTAGCTTTATCCCCATTTCTGTCTTTGGAGCATCAGATAAAGGAGCTTTGTTTTGAAAATGCTGTGCAGCTCATCAGTTAGTTATGTTAGTTATTGACAATCACTAAAGCCAAGAGAAAGAGACATACTTGGAGACTTTTCCTATCATAGCATCTCCATTGATATGCATAGTTTGATGACAAACAGGTCATGGGAATTCTTCTTGCAGGAGAGATTTTTTAAAGCATTTATAATCGGTTATAACTAAATTACCAGTTCACAGAAAAAAACTCCTCTGCTCTTTCATATCCCTGAGGTTTTACTGGTGTTGGGAACAGGGGAGATGTGAAATGTTCAGATCAGTATTGTCTTTCCAAAACGTCTTCCTCCTACTGTAATGGCAGACTAGAGGAGGGGTTTTGAAATACTGTGTGATAAAGTGAGAGGAATTTACTCTTAACCATAGGTTATTTGTTGAGGTGGCGGGTGTTTCTACTAGTAAGGGTTAGAACCAATAAATTAATCTGGTTGTAGCTTGTTGGTTTTATCTGTCCTTGCATCTATCTATCTTTACATAGTCCTGATTATAGTCTGCAATATATTTTTGTGCAGGATATGTTAGATGTTGCAGAAAACCATGAGACAATGCAATCTGTACCCTAAAGAACTTAGTCTTGTAAGAAACTTGTAAGAAAAGAACTTGTAAGGAAGCTAGGTGTAATAACCTTTCATTTTATCTTAAAAAAGGCCATCAGAGGAATTATGCTAGAGTGGGTGGAATTCCTGAGAAGACCGTTATGGAGAGAAGCAATTCTTATCTCAAAATATAGCCTGGATAGGGAATAACCAATAAACTTTTTTTTCCCTTTTCCTGGCTCGAGATAAGATGGCTTCATATCCAATCACTTTGTATAAGTTCTAAGTTTGAATAATAGAATATTTTGTTTCTTTGTCCTTGAACCTATTTTTGTGTAGATGTTTTTGGCTGCATATGTCCATACCCCTTTATAAGCACACTTGCTCAGCTGGAGTACATAAGGGAATATTTTGCTTTACTAGTTAGTGTTTGTATTGAAGTATCTTCCAAATAAACCTTACTTTTGGTTTTATGTATTTACCTTCTGTCCTACAGTTGGTTTTGTTCTATAATAATTTAATCATTTCCAGATCTCTCATTCACTGTAGTGAGTTTTCCACATCCCATTTGTATTTCCTTAATTTACTCATTAGAACAGATAGGCGACTTCCACCCTGAATTATTTGATGATAGTGTCTGTTGTTTTGTTTGCTGGAATGCCAGCTGGAGTTCCTTATTCCCTTCTGCAGTGGTGTTCTTCCTTATAGTCATGTGAGCTTTTTATGTCCACTTCTTGCAGGGATGTATGACATCCCTAGGATTCAGTATGACAGGTGATTTTGGTGATTGCCAGCATCTTTGCTAAGGGTAAATCCTGGGTCTTTCAGCAGAATTTCTTTAAGCTTTTTTGCCGCAGATCCCAATCATGATACAATTTCTTATTAGGGACTGGGTTAATGCTTCAAAATTGCTCTTTTCAGACTTCCTTTATTTTCACCTTTTTGTCCTCTCAGCTCCACAACAATTATCATGTTTCATACTTCATGGAATTTATCATACCTCAGGTTCCATGGTTAGTCTGTTCTTGAATTGGTTGAAAGTAATAATAAAACATCCTTAAAAGCAGCTTTGAGAGAAATAAGTCTACTTCAGCTGTCTGCTGCTTTGTTGGAATGTGTGGCTTACCGTTTCAGTAAAGGGCTGGAAAAAGATTTTTCTTATGCCTGCTACACATTTCAGCAGTCATCTGGCTTTTAATTGTTCCGTTTCTTTAATCTTGGTGTCTCTTTACTTTGCTTTACTCCTTGAACTTCCCAACTTACAGCAGTCGTGCAGAAGCAAGGAATGACAGAGGTCTGGTTTTGTGAGTTTTCTGACTTAAGTATATGAATAAAGAAATAGCTGACTGTAGAGCCTCCTAAAGATACGTTTACCCACAGTCATCATTAGAATTAAATTTGAACAAGAAAATGCATGCTCTGAAGGCAGGAAATAAATAGAAGTGATCCCAAACTGCCTTTTTGTCAGGCTGAGAATGGGAAAACCCTTTTTCAAATCTGTGAGGTTATAATGGATCTTAAATACGTATTTTGGTTTCTCATGAGGATATATGTACCATTTTGGTTAACAGTTTAATTTTATTCACTCCTAGGCAGTAGTCCAACTCTAATTTAACTAGATTTTCTATCTTTATACTGTATAAGGGAAGCAGTTCCTTAGGGAAACTGTCATAAAAGAAGACAGAATTGCTTAGAGATAGATGCAATAGCATTTACATCAGGCAAAATGTAACCAGAAGTAAAAAGGAAGTATTAATGCCATTTTCAATGGCACTGACAGGTTTTAATCTGGAATACTATGTGTAACTGACCACCAATAACCAAGAAGGTTGAACTCATACTGAGTAGTAGGAGGTTCTAGGAAGGAAGAGTCTATTTAATAAAGAAGACACTAAAGGCCCTTGACTGTGTAGGGTGAAAGCTAAGAAAGGAAATGATTGTCATCCATAAAAATATCACAGGAGAGACACATGAGATCTGGGTTACTGAGGATAAAGGATAGAGCAAGTAAAAGGATATCTAGTGAAGCAAATTTCTGCCTATGACAGCAGCAAGATAAAAAATATTCCAGTATGACAAGTCGTGGTAAAAACCCTTCCTTGTTCTATTATCTTTTCCTTATCTGGAAAATTTAGGAATAAAAGCGTATGAAACATTGCTTGAAATAGCAAGGGCAGGTACTTGATCACCCAGGAAACCTTTTCCATTTCAGTTTGGAACTCCTGTGTAAGTTCCTACATGCTGTCCTGGGCTTACTGCGTTACCATGTGAGCTGCTTGTAAGTAGTGTAACCACATTTTTAAATCAATATATCTGATTTTGTATTTACTGCAGCTAAAGGTAAGCTGGAGCAGACTTTCAGAGCATTATCATTAGGAATAATAATTAGAAGTCTTAGTTGATATTGTTGTGCTTCTTGATTCTTTGTTTCTTGTTATAGGGCAGGTGCTAACATAACCATAAACCCCCTTAAAGCAAAAAAACCAAACAAAACAAACCACGCAAAAAACATCACCCAAAACAGTAAGCCAGATTAAACTCACCTCATGCCTCTGATGTAGAGTTTGAATGATGAGAATTCAGGCAGCAGTACTTAAAATATTGTATATTAAAATATTGACCCTGAATATTGTGTATAGTCAGTGGAGATTTTCAGAGGCCCATGCTGCTACCTGCGAATGAAGTAATTCCAAGGAATTTGCCAAAGATGGGTCTGCTGTGTTTGTCACTACTGTTAGAGTAACGAGGAGTCCCTGATGAACTTTGGCAAATTAATTTACAAAATTGAAACTAGGAGCAGCACAAGACCTCTGTCATATAGATTTATATTTTATTGTGTCTTTACACTTGCCTTTATTAAATGTAGGTATGCTTATTTCTGGTTCTATGGCTTGGCTACTCAGTTTGATACTGGACTTTATTAATCAGTTCTGGTTTTCAGCAGGTGTGCTGTTATGGTTCAGGCTTAATGTACAGAGCTAGAAACTTAAAGGAAAGCACCTGAAGCAAACCCACACATTATTTTTATTCCAGAAAGGTCTTTACACATATTTTGCGTGATCCCTTCAGTTGCATTCTAAGGGGTTTTTTGTTTATGAGGCATTTGTTACCGAGTCTTAATGATGTTAGATAATTTTATACAATGAAATCAACAGCCTTCATTTCAGCATTCTGTTTATGGAGCAAGGGACAGTTGATTCGGGTTATTTTGGTATAAGCATGGCTATGTAATAGTGGAGGGAAAAGGTCAGTATTGAGCTGGACTGACCTGCATAATTCAAGTAAATGCTGAAGTCTGCATCAAGTATATGAGAAACCTTAAGAAAATCAATAAGGCTGCTTAAAGGCTCAGTGCTCAATGCTCAGTTGCACTTTATATGTTTTTGTGAACTGAGGCAAAAATCAGCCATGTCATTTCAAGCAAATGAAGATCTTTAATGTTTGCTATTCATTCTTTCTTTCCCATGTCTGTGCTCATTTTTCATTTGATACGTTATATGACTGCTCTCTTTGTTCCAGTATTCAAATGGTTATGGCAGGCTAGATTTAATTTCTGACTAAGGTTCAGACTTGCTTTGTCACAGGGGAAATATTGTCATCAGTAGGTTGAAGTGACATTGTAAAACATCTGGTCAATTCTTCCCTCTTTTGGATGCAGTTTTGCCTTTGAGAATTGAAACTTGCATCTGAGATACAATTGTGTAAATGTAATTTCATCACCTAAAATACATTTAATTAGAAACCGTTCACAGGTTCAAACCTTAGATGACTTGTGGTTTTGTGTAGTGGGTCCTGCTTGTGAAACTTTTGTGCCTGTGGTTTGTTACAATATTGTGTGCTCCTCACTTGAGGAAAGTTGAAACAGTAAGATTTTATTGTTGGCAGGTTCTGAAGATGATGGTGTAAGAGGGAGGGAATCATCATTTTCCACAGGGCAGTCCAAAGAGAAAAGGTATTCCCGGAGTGCTTCAAGTTGCTTATTCTGTGGGCCCACAGAACTGAGTCTGATCTTCCACTGCTAAAACCCAATGTTGTTCTCCTGACATAACTGTCGACTGAAATTCTTAGTTTTTATGTTGTACCAACCAAGAATCTGGCACATAAAATCTGCCAGGCTTGATGGATGCATTGTGCATGTCGGCATGCTGTATTTGGCTTGTAGACGTTGTGATGAGTGGGCACAAAAACAATTATGTGGGAACAGCAATAACAAAGTGATCTCCAAGTTGACTACGGAAAATATAAAAAGGCCTAAGTGGTAAGGAGTTAAAATATGTGCTGCTATATAGTTAGCATACTTCAGTCACTTCTGTGGACTGATAAGAAAAATTGAAAGGAGACTAAGTACAAAGAAGAAGCAGCCATAGAAGGGGAAAGCTGAGAAGCAACTTCTAATTTTGGGCATTAGCTGAAGTGCTTAAAGCTGAAGTTCAGTGAGCACTTGAAGCTGGCAGGGCTGTTTATTCCTGCTTTGGTGCCACAGCCACCTCCTGCAGCTGTATGTTAAGTAGGATCAGGCCACTCACTTAAATGAAGAGGTCTGTCTCTTCTGAGTCCGGTCACAGATGGCATTCACAGAATTTAGGCCAGTGGTTAGGAAACCAGTCAAACTGCAGTAGGTGCAAGATGGCTTAACCATCTCTAGCTACATGTAACTTAGCAAATTATCTGCCTGTCTTGCGTTTGTAATGCAAAATGTTGTGGGTCTTTCTTGTGCCAGGGTGCCACACTGGCCCAGGTGGGCAGTGAGACTGAGGACTCACTAACCCACTGCTGTGATGAGGAGCAAAAGCCTGGGATCAGTATGTGCCTCTTCTGCTTGTGGCAGCACAGCTAAAAGTAATACTGCTGTGCTGCATGCTGTAGCCATAGCTGTATTTCTTTATATGCTCCAACACAACAGTCCAGTAGTCCCATTTACATGCACACCATTAAACCTGTTAGACCACTCACCTTCTATTCACATGCAATTCACATGTCCAGGGACAGGGAAGTTAGGAAATCTGCTTTAGACCATCTAGGTAGGCTTCATATACAACAGGTTTTTACCTTTTTGCCCTCATATCTCATGACTGGTTACCAGATTCTGAATATAAAGACAATCAAGAGACGAATCTTCCTTCAGAACACAGACTGATGCTATGTGTCTCTCAAATTCCAGCACAGTTTGATATCTTAAAAGAATAATTGTTAACATGCTCATTGCAGTGTTTTATCATTGGGCACATGGAATCCTGTTGAAAATACCTATTTTTCAGGAGGCAATAACAACAGCTTTTCAGTTTAAACATCACACTAATCTGCTCTATCACATAAGTCAGAAATATTCAGATAAAACTCTGTACCTGAACCCTAATGCTGCACATCTTCAGGAAAAAAATATATCTAATGCAATAAACCTGCACTTATCTGCATTCACTGCAGAACTCATTCAAAGCATAGTCTTAAACCAGGCATTCAGCATCCCAAGATTTTGTTTCTGGAGATCAAAGTTTTCATGAC
>JAVHNF010017578.1:14246-26554 GCA_034783455.1 Micropsitta finschii | reverse complement strand
GGGGGTGTGCTTGGCTATTGGATTTGCCTCTTTCCCCTCGTGCGATTTTCACAGGACGCTCGGAAACATGCGTTTCTATAGAAAAATGCGGTGAATTCTGCCTCCTGAGGGACGTCCCGCCCCGTTTCCCTCTCGCTCGCCCTGCAGCGTGCGGCCTTGTCAGCCCCAGCACAGAATGGCCGTTCCTACTTGGAGGCGGCCTACAGCGTTGCCACGGCGACCGAGTGTTGGCTGGCAGCGCGCATGCGCGGAGAGCGGGAAGCTGAGGGGGAGGCCGCTGGAGCGGAGGCTTGGCCGGTGGCCAGGGGGAGGTTTGCCAGATGCTCTGAAATGGGCTGTCTCTTTGCTTTGCCTTCCATGTAATGTCTGGGGGTCTATTATTATTTATTTTATTTTTTTTGGTTTTTTATATGGAAGAGAATGTAAGTAATGCTGTGTAACTGCGGGTGCCGTGCAGGGAGAGAGAAAGCAAGCAAGTATATGGAAGTCATGCTGAAATGTGTCCAGGCAATAGGCAGATTAGATAAAGAGGAAGTAAAACCATTTTACATTTGAAAGAATGCAGCTCTTAGGTAAGGATTCTGTGTTTTAATCTGTAATGTTAACATGGTTATTAAGAATGCTGATTTGACTTAGATTTGTGATCTGGTAACTGTCTGGTGGAGCATGCAACCAGGGTAGAGCTTTCCAGGTAAAAAAGACAATAAGAATCTATTTTTAGGTGTTAATTGTATGCCTTGATAACAGTGTTCTGGATAATGGGATAGATGTCTGTATGAGAATAATGCTGTGATTAGATAAATATAAGGATAAATGTCTGCAGAATGTAAAATCCTGTTTTTTCCTGTTTGCAGTGAAAAGGACTGAATAGGCCACATTTTACAGGGTGTGAACTGTTGCAGTCCGTGTTGGTCTGTTTGTATTAACATTGGTTCGAATTGCAGAGTATTGGTCACCAAAAATCAAGGATTGCTATAGTAGTTTTCTGGTATCCATTTTTAATATTTTTCATGGCTATTGCATAAAAGTGCTGTGTGTTTCAAACAAAGAAGGGGGAGGGGGGAGCTTGGTGGTTGCTTTTTTTTTTTTTTCTTTTTTTAAAGAAAAAAAGGCATTCTTGTCAAAGAAATAGAGGTTATTTTAGAAGAATAATCTAAATATAGAGTAGTAAAGCAGAGGATTCAAGACAGGTAAATATGCTGGTAGGAGAAGGTGTAGAATCCATTATTTCCAGGTGACAAGTAGGCATGTAAAAATAAGGTGAGCATCTTCATACTGAAGGTATGTAGTAGAACAGTGATGTTAATCTTTGTAGATTATTTCAGAGCAGAACTGTCATGCTGGCCCATTAAATCAAATTTCTGATTCAGCTGTTACAATACATCATTTTATTTTAGTTGTGGGCTCTGCTAGATATTGCGTTGCAATTACACAGCATTTAGGGAATTTTTCAATTTGTTTTTTCCCTTATAAAGGCAGTAACACCGGTTGCAGAGAGAATCGACAAGTGGAATTTTTTTGCCTTTGACTATAGATGTTGAATCACTCAAATTTTGCATTTACATTTTGTAGCGTTTCTCCTTTATTAATCAAGGTCAAAAATTGCTTCTGTCCATCCCCTCCCAGAATATTCTCAATGGGCCTTTTGTTTTAGAACTGCAAATTATTCTATTACTAGAGATGGGAGAGAGATTTTAAACATTATCTTCTCCCCCCATCTTCTGAAATGCACAGCAGCTTTGCTGTCAAGAGCTGCCAGGCTGCTGACCAGCCATGACAGGCCTTCATTAAATCAATCAAATGGACACAGACCTACTTAATATATAATGAGAAGATAAAGTCAGTCAGAAAAGTCTGATTCTGGGAGTGGAAAGCATCCTATTTTTCTGAAGTAGGATCTTTAATAATGATTATGGAGCAAAGAGATTACAATAGATCCTGCCATTTTTCCAGAATCTGGGTTAAAATCTTTAACTTGATTCTAACATAGACTTTCTAATCGTGCTGCCTTTTGTGACAGCTTAAAAGAGTACAGTAGAATTGGTACAAAAGGGTTTCCAGGTTTTATGTAGTTGTTCTTGTATGGCTTTTATAAGCCACGGAGGAGAACCAGTATGGTGGTGGTGAGATGCTAATCCTCTTCATTGGTGGTAGTGGACTCATGTGGTCCAAAGTTGACTACAGAGGAGGACACTGTGGAAATTGTTTGTCATTGACGTTAACGGGAAGTGTATTACACCGAGTTGCTCAGCATGGTCAAACTGTTGGTTTTTTGACAGTAATTGGAGTACATGGGGCAACTCAGGATTACTTTTCATTCACAATGTGTGGTTTGAATAACAGAATAGATACTGCTTGGATCATGAAAAAATCTGGAGACGCTATAGAAAAAAGTTCTTTATCAAATGAAAATTTAAAGAATCACTCAATGGGTTTGAACCCAGATAAAAATTTGGATATCGCTTTTGGTTCTTAGCCAGTTTTCAACATGTCAGAACAAGAGAATTAACTGTGTTTTGAGGGCACATTTGGCAGTCAAAGAATGCACTGCAGCTAAAAGGAAAATCTCATCTGCAGTATCTCCACATAAAAATAGAAGCTTTCGGAACATTACCTGATTTTTATTAAAAAACAGATTATATATACTACTGTATTTGCTTGTATGCAAGTTCTTCTGTTATGGAAGAAATCATACCTATTTGTTCCTTGTGATTATGTAGTTGAATATTCCCAGTTTTACCAGGGAACATGGAGGCAACATTTGGTTTTGCCTCTCAGTCTCCCTGTAGGCCATTCTGATTCTAAAAGAATCAAGATCTAACATGCAGTTATTTGAGATACATCTTCAGTATGTGTTCTTAATAGATACGTTCATGTAAGATAAAAGTAACACATTTTTTCTTTAGAGTTTGAATTTTGCAAGTTTCAATATTGTATCATTTTATAACATAAAAAAGGGATTTCTGTCTTACCTATAGAATTAGTTATAACACTGTTTTTGAGAGACTCTTCCAGTTTATCTGTGTCACTTACAGTTTTTTGTTCTTTCACTTTTCCCTCCCTTAAACATGCAAAAAACGTTCATGGAAAATATCCAGCTAGCTGGGGGTGCCTCTCATTGTAAAAGGAGCTGTAGCACCTCAAGGTGTATGCTTAGAGGAATTTTCTTAGTCTTCATTTTGGCGGTCACCTGAAGGATATATGTGTAGTATGTTTACTAGTGTGCATTCATTTAAAGTTTTTAGGGTCCTTGCACCACAGCAGCATCAAGAAACACTCGGCACAGTTGCTTTATGTTGTTGAGCAGCGGAAGTGCCAGAAGCATTTTCCAGTGTACCTACTTTGCAGATAAGCACAGATTTTGATTCTCATAATAAGTCATTACCATATATTTTATTTGCACTAAGCTCATAAAGGAGAGATGAGTCCATGAGGGTGAAATCCATTATGTGTTTTAGGAGCTAGAGATTCATCCATATGATCAGTGGTCATCTATTCAAATATTTACATTTTGTTTCAAAGTAGTTCTTGTTTCCCATGTAGTCTTTTCTCTAAGTGACTGTGGGACACCACATAAACTGATACCCAAATTGTCCATTTCTCTTGTAACCTCTCTGTATTTTAAGATAACATTGAAAAAGCTGACGCTAAAAGTTCAATAAAGGAATACAGTAATTTCAAAGTTAATGAAGCATGGTATGCAGAAACAAGTGATTTATTTACATATATTAAAAAAGAAAAAAACAAACAAAACCAACCAAAAAAAAAAACACACCCAAGCAGCTGTGATGTGTAATACGCAGAATAACTTTAAAAAAACCCTAGCTAAATACTGATTAGCTAATCATCCTTCTCATGCATACATGCATTTGGAGTAGTTTTGGCTACTGTGAAGTATGACCTGCATCATACCACGCACAAATGTTCTTCACAAAGACATTCTTGATCACAATTTTATGTTAACTAGTCATTCTCAGAATATTCCTCAAAAAGGAGTGAAGAACTTGCAAACTGAGGCACAGCTCTAGAGTGAGTCATTGTTGAAGGTGGTTGAATTCCTGGTTGGTAGAAATTAACACTTTTAAGATCACTCTAAATCTCCACATGATGTAAACCTGTTAACTTGTTGCAGTCGGTTTAATTCTTTTCATTTCCTTAATTAGTGTTCAAGCTTGGCATCAGAAAGCAAATGTGCAAGTGATGAAAACACATTTAAGTACTCTGTAGCAACAAAATTACATTAACTCTAATTGTGGCAGCTTGTCTTGATCATATTCTCTTCTGAACTCCAAATCCTGTACACATTGTTCTTCCTCCTAGCTTGTATTTATTTCACAGAAGAGTTTATGGTATTGACGGTCTATTAATAATATAAAAGAAAGATCCCTGGTACTTTTGCCCCATATTGGTTTTGAGTATATGGTGTATGTGCTTCTAAGTAGAGATTCATTCTTTATTTTGTAGAAGAATTTGTTTCATCCTTTGTGCTCCCACTCAGCTCTACAGGTGAGCATCCACAGAAGCTTTAACATCTTTCTGTAGAGTAAATGATGAGTCAGGATAACAGAGCTATACTCTTTGAAATAATGTTGAAGACAGAAAGAAAACTCATGGTAAATGAAGTGGCTTGAAACAAAATGAAGGAAAAACAGTGACAAGCTTTCTGCAAGTTTCTGGGTGTTTCATGTGCTTATTTGCTGGTTCTTATTCTTAAAATAATTTTATAAATTACCTGAACACAGTATTACTTGAAAAGCCATAAGAAATAGTGTTGGGAAAGAAGTATTTCCTTTATACAGAGATCCTGTGTAGCTGTTGAGTTCACTGGTTTACTCCTTACAGTATTCCCTAATAGATATGACCTGCTAGTCAGGAGCAAAAAATCTCAAACCCATAATGTTTCAACTTTTTAATTATGGGCAAAAAAGGGCATCTTGGAGATTCTTGTTCAGCCTCTCACCCTGAGACAAAAAAAATTTTCTCATCTTGTATTACTTATGGCTATTGGATGAAGAACAGGAAGGTCTCCATTTTGAACTCCTTCCGCTTAAAAAATGCATATTGTTTTGCCTTGCAGTCGGACTTATCTTTGACTAGTTTCCCTTTTTTGCACCATTTATATAAGAACAAAATGAAACAGAGAGACAGAGCTCTTAAGAAACTGCTTCTGCACAATTGTCACTGTGAACCTAACTTATGCCCAGTCTAAAACATACATAAGTGTCTGGATAAAAGCGAGTTCAGCTAGCAGTGTTGCCCCAGTGCCTGCTGGAAACAGATACTGGGAATTTTAGCTTTCCAGTCACCCACTGCTAGTGATCACAGGTTGTGGTGGTAAGTTTTCTTAATTTCAGGTGCAGATTTAAGGTTGCTGATACATCATCTTAGGTGATGTTTGATGTATTTAAAATAAAACTCTAACTCAGAGCAGTAGATACTCCAAGGAATTCATTATGTCCAGTTATGAATAGATAACCTGGATTAAAAAATGATCACTTATAGAAGTCCATGTATCTTAATGTTGTAATAAGCACATCAGTGAAGGGTTGGACTTTCTCATTTTGGCCAGTAGCAAAAAAAGACTTTGAAATAGCTGAATTGTGGTTTATTCCTTGGTCAGACTTTCAGGTCTTACTCAAATCACCTCTCTGAAGGATTTGCTGTTTACTCTGTTATTGGTGCCAGGCACCCTTCAGGTTCTGTCTGTCAAGGGGTGGCAACCTAACTCATACACCATTGACAGAGAAGCAGGTGCAGGACTCAGGATGTCTCGTATAGTGGATAAATATTGCAGTTGGGCTTTATGCTCTTGTCGTGTAAGTATATAAAAAAGTTTTTCATCCTTCTTTTTTGCTTTTCTTCAGCTGAAAATACTTGTTATCAGTGAAACAGTTAACATTCTTTCTGCAAGAGTGCTATTTCTAGCCTACATTTCTGCAGTTCTGACGTACAGTTCCGGTTTGGCATTATGCCTTTATGAAAGAAATGCTTTGAATTCAACTATTCAGAAGTATTTCAGGATATTTATTGTTATTTAGATATATTTAGTTTGCATAGTTCGAATTGTATTGCCTTTAACCAGTAAACATTGGAGTACATACTTCTGTATCCTGAAGTTGGTTCGCAGTCTAGTCAGAAGAAAAAAGTGGTTTGTATAGCAATAATTAATTTGTTAACCTGGGTGGTTATACTCATTTTATAGATAACTGTTTATATAATCCCTATAATGCAGTATGAGCAAATGGTTACTGATGATGTACAATGTTGTGATGATTCATTTAATTTTCTTCAATTGTTTCCCAAGAAAAAAATAGGAAAATAGGAAACAGGTATTGTCTCTACCTGATTGCAGGTGAGCCCTGCTGGGCTTTGAAGCTCAGCATTCACTGAATAAGGCAGGGCTGAAATTCATTCTGATGCTGGGCAGGTTGCTTTCTGGTTAACAAGGCAGTAGCATATACATTTACATTTCACTGCCTGTCTTCCTGCCTTGAAGCTTAAACTTCACAGAATGCAGAGACGACTGAATCTGAAATTGCTATTCTGGTTTCCTTCTGGAACTCCTTGTGACTGTGCTGTTATTTTTAATAATGGAATGATAAGATTTTTTTGACACATACTGTTAAGCCTTTCCTTCAAGACAGCTGAAGTCCTTCTTGCGCAAACTGCCTTACCAGCAATCCCTATGATTGCCAGGCTGGCAGGAAGAAAGTGGCATGTGTAAAGTGTTGCAGGGATTTTTTTTTTTTTTCTCTCTCTCACTGCTATAATCTTAAAAATCCATGGAGTATATGTAGACATTATATTTCTCTTTCCCCATCCCCACCCCTCAATAAATATACTGTGTTTTCATGGTTTCCACCTGAATAGAAAAACAGTATTTCACATTGTAGACTGCTTCCCATAAAGTTCATAAGTGCTCATCTCTTTAAGACTTTTAGGTTGGAAAGGTAAAGCTAAGGAATTCATAATAATAAATCACAGAAGCAGCACTAAAAGTGTTTTCAAATATGAGCTGAAATCAAGCACTGGAATCTAAATCACAAAAAGTGAAAATACTGTCTGGAGCATCAGAACCAAGAATGGCTGGAGAAAGAAGTATTCTGCAACCTTAGCTAGAGCTGGGTAAATAGCGCGAGTTAAACAAGAAAACCCTGAGCAAACAAAACCCAGACCAAAACACCTAGAGTGCCTGTGAACTGCTTCAGTCTTATAAATATGCATAAAAGTTCTGCTTAGAACTGTATGGAAAGTGTATTAGTATTTTCATTTTTAGGGTCATACTTGTATTCTTTATGTCATGGGTTGAGGCTTTCCCTGACGTGCATTTTCTTTTTCTCTTCCTGAGGTACACACTTCAGTCTCTGGAGTAAATTTTGTTTTCTGCATGTTTCACCCTTATATGGGTGCAGGGCCAAATGGGAAGTAGTTTGGGTTTACTTCTCACTCTTAGGCTTTTGTACAAATAAATTGTTCCTTCGTATATTTTATGTTTTCATTATGACTGCATTTGTTTTCACAGCCTGAGGAAGAGCTTGATCCTGAAGAGAGGGACAACTTCCTCCAACAGCTTTACAAGTTTATGGAAGACAGAGGTAACAATTACTGTATTTGTTTACTTATAATTTAATCTGTAGCCTACTTTAATGGCTTTTAAAAATAGCTTTTAAATGTAATGAGTATTATTATGAGTGTATTTGTCATGTCAGTGAAAAAGATAACAGCTAGTCTGGTGCAAAGAGAAACACTTCCACCCGTTTTCACACGTGACTGGTCTACTTCTAGTACTTTGAAGCACAGCACACAGAGGAAACACAAATCCCTCCAGAGGTGTTTTTTGGTTTGCTTTCACAAAAACTTTTTTTATGTTAACAATCCCTGTTAAATAAGCTCTTGGTTGATTGCTTGTTGTGACAGCCATGGCTGGGAACTTTGCTGCTGTTAATCTGAGGCTGGAACCTGAGGAGGCTGTTCATGGATGGTGAAATTCAGCCAGCAGGGAATGAGAGATATGCCATCTTAGTCTCCTTGCAGAACTGTCTCAATCATGTGCAGGTGTAGCAGTGATATTTGCCTGAAGAGACAACTTAAGAGATTGTTACTTCATCTTGTAGCTAGAGCAAGGAAATAGTGTATTTTAAGTATCTGTCTTTACAGAATTAGGTGAGACTGTACTGGAATAGTCCTGGTCTAAGATATGCACTGGAAGTGCATGTGCTGTGTTATGAGAGCAGGATATACCTGCTGACTTGGGAGAACTGTTGCTGCCTAAGCCATTCACATCTGAAGTTCTAAAATGCAAGGTTTTCTGTTCCTTGCCTGCACACCCTGCTGCTTTAAGGGGAAAAAAAAAAAAAAAGCCTGGAGTTTTATCTTTTACAGTATATTTGTTCATTTCACTCATGAACTTGCTATTACAATTTGAATACTGTGTTAATCCAGCAATAACACTGATTGGTTGATTACAAGTGCAACTATTGCCTTTTTACTCTATTTTTCTTTCTTTTTCCTTGACAAAAGTTACCTGAATTATATTTTGTAGCAACATATAGTACAGCAAATGTTGATGTACTTGAATTTGAAGTAACCAAAGCTAAGAGTAAAATGTGAAGTGTATGTAACGCATAAATATTTCCCCTCACTCTTCCCTTGGTTTTCTTCTTGCATTTTAAAATCTGGGGGAGAAATAAGTTACCTTCTGTAAAAGAGGCTCTGCATCCCTATGAGCGAGGTGTGTTCTAGCCCAGAGAATAGTGAAAGAACAGTTTCAAGTCTGTTCACTACTGCCAGTTCTTATCCCAAGTTTAGAAATTGATCTTTTATTATATGAAAATATACTGGAGTTCATCCAATATAATTTTGAGGCCCCCTGTGTATAACCAGTGTTTCTGGAGAATGACCTTGGGGGAGTAAGAGTCTACGTCGGGTTGGAAAAAAAATACTCCTATGTTGCTGGACTAATCCAGTTTTCTTTATTGTAGCATGATTCTTCCATTCTTTCCCCCTTTTCTGTATACCTCCTCCCTCACTCCCTTTCTTAAGCAGTCTCAGAGTATAAACCACGTAGGGATCATGTGGCACATATAGGCACTTAAAGAGACAGAAGAAAAAAGCATTTGTGTACAAAATTTGAAGGCTCAGCCCAGACACTATCATTTAAGCTAGTATGTTGATAGAGCAACGTACAGGACTTTTTCAGGACTGGGTCTTTCCCCATGCCTGTGTACATTAATTTTTTTTTTTGTTCTTTATTCTACAGTATGTTCTTTGTTCTCTCAGTATGAATGTTTTGATTTGTGTGATCATGACTGTTCTCAAAGTTCTATAACATTAATGATTCCAAATGTAATTGCATGAAGATGAGAAGCAGCAGGGTGTGAGGTTGGATATTCTTCCTTGCTGGGAGGAATACTGTCTATGTACTCAGCCAGTTGCCCCAAGTCACTTTGGTTTCTCCTATTGCAGTTAATTATTGTTCTTTACATCATTGCACTCATCTGATTAGAGTTCTTTTTTTGCCAGAGCTGTCCCAGATAGTCACATCCTGTTAGGGCTTTGTGCTTTTTCACAGTCTGACAATTTGCCTGTGTATATCTTTTCTTAATCTAGCATCACTGCTGCTTTCCCATTCCTTTTAGACTACAGTGTTTTGAATTAATCTCTTCACACATTGCTCTATAACAGTGTTCATCAGGTGTTCTGCAGAGCTTGCTGCAATTCTGGCTGTTTTCCCTGTTCAGGAGAGGGACAGTGGGATGCAGCCAGTTTGATGGCACAGATCTGAAAGGAGGTCCAGAAATCACAGTTAGCAGGCATCTGGTGCCAGTGTGCTAATCAACCACCCCGAAATAAGTGATGCATTCAAAAGAAGGTGAAGCCTTAATTGCTGACTGGAAACTACTAACTTCTTGTGACTTTTATCTTGGAATTATTAAATACAGATTTTAAGATGTGGAAAGATATTAGCAATCAAATGTGTTCTAAAGGAATGGAAGAAGTAGTTTGTTCTTTGTGGTAAATTCTTGTTTCTGGTTTTGTTTTATTTAGGTACTCCTATCAATAAACCACCTGTTCTGGGCTACAAGGACCTTAATCTCTTCCAGCTTTTTAGACTGGTATATCAGCAGGGTGGGTGTGACAATGTAAGTGTTGAATGCTTCCTGAACTATGTATCTCTGTTCATTCTTAAGGGCTGTGGCTTGTGGCTGTGTTAGATATCATTCCTTAATGTTCTTGTTTAAGAAAGCCTGAAAAGTTTTTTTTTCTTCCCATTTGTCTTTTTTGTTAAAATAGTGATCAGGTGTTTTCTTATCAATACGTGTTAATTAAATTAAAAAAAATACGAGTTAGTGGAGAAGCATGACAAGAAAGGCAAGAACTTTTGCCTTCTGCTCTTCCTCCATAGACAAAGTCAAACTGAGCAAACTGGGTAACTCGCTGCAATGACTTAGGTCTACCCCGTTGTCCAAGTTAGGGTAGTTTCTTTACCTTGAGGGATATCTCCTAGCCCATTCTTCAGTGCTTCATGGAAGCTGACTTCCCAGGGGAAGTAAAAATCAGTTGCAGTGAGCAGTGTCACCATGTTGCAAACACTGTAATGGAGCTGCCATGTATGAGCCGTTGTGTAGAGTCAAACTGAGTTTTGTTCTAAAGCTTTTATCCAAATTACGTATCACGTTTGCTTGGTCAGAGAACTGATATAGATAAAGTGTCTTGTTTACATGACACAAGTAATAGCAACACTGCATAATTAGGGAGTTTGCCCTTTTTTGTTTTCTTACAAATGGACATGACTGTGATTTTGTTTATTTGATTACAGTTGCCCCTATTCAGAAGCCTGATTATTTGTCAGTTAAAAGTAAAACCAGTAGTAGAGATTTGTCTGTTTTATTTGCTTTCAAAGATGACACTGTGTACTATGTATGAAAGACTTCCAACGTAATACGTTTGAAATTTGGCTTATCATTTATACACTTCAGATTTTCTTTGCAGCCAGGATTTAAGCTCTAAACTGATGAAAAATGTACTGCTAAATACTGTCCATTTATAAAGGAAGAATCCAAATTCACTCAAAGGACATTTTTATATGTGAGGAAACACAGCACATGCAGTATTCTGTACCTTATTGTGTAAATATTAAATTCAAGATTCAGAACATCAGTAACCCAAAAGACAAAAATGTTGTTAAATCTGTCTCTGCCATTCAAAAGTTTGCACTAATGTTTGTGATTTAAATCAAGACTGAAGACATTCCCTTTTTTTCCTGTCTTCTAATAACCACATCTGGAAAAATAAATTATTTAAATTACAAATGTTCATGGAAACAGTCTGCTGTGGAACCAAAGCTCCCTTAAATGAGAATTTTAGCTAGAATTGTTGCATGTGGCATCTGCAAGTTTGTGCTTCTTCACTGGAGAGTGGACTGGCTCCTCCTGTCAAAAACCCTGCATTTGCACCTTTACAGCTCCCATTGTTTCAAATTGCTGTTATAAAACTCTGCCCAGTATAAACTCAAAAATACATATACATTTATAAAATACAAGTATCCTGAAACATGTAAATATAGCTAACATTACAGCTTTTATTGAAAATTATATCTGAGATAAAACTATAAATTAAATCATCTTTTAGTTCATGGTATTTTTCTTCCTTGTGTTTCTTTGAAGAGAAGAAGAAATTATGGGAAGCATAATTATATGCATACTTGCAGAAAAGAACCTTTTTGCAGTAAGTTACTAGATCGCATGAAACTAGCTACATTTTCAAAAGAAGTTCCCTATCCCTAATTCTGAATTCGTGACTCGCTCTTCAGACCTTGCAGGAACTTGCTGAGTGCATGTTCATACCCACTTCTAGAAAGTTTCTTTTGATCCCATTGCCAGTCATTCAGTCTTTAATGACCTTGAGAAACCAATATGCTACAAAATAAGAAATGCTTCAGTGACATTAGCTGGCTAGACTAAACTGGTGAAAAAAGATAGTTGTCAGATTTATTTTGTGGTTTTTGCTTTGTATTGTTGCCAACATTGTACATCCACTGCTTACCATGGAAACTTTACATAATAATTACTGAGCAAATTGGCATAGCTGCATTTAGTGAACATCAGCTTAATATTTTTTGGAAATTGTTAATATTTTTTTTAATTGTATAGGTTTTCTTTTCATGGGAAAATGGGGAACTTAAGACAAGTATTTTTTAATGCACAAGTTAAGCTGTTGAATGGTTATATTATCACAGAATCACAGAATCCCAAGGGCTGGAAGGGACCTCAAAAGATCATCTAGTCCAACCCCCCTGCAACAGCAGG
>JAVHNF010017572.1:25192-35293 GCA_034783455.1 Micropsitta finschii | reverse complement strand
TGCTTTAAGTTAGAAAACAATTGTAGAGCTAATATTACAACTTACATGAAGTACAGAAAATGTTTAAGCTTTCTATAGTTTAATCACCATTAATGGCACAAAGGAAATTATTTACTATCAAATGGATCAGAGAATACAGCAAGAAGGTCCTTGCAGTATTGATTTTGCACATAAAATGAACTTCTTCAGTTGCATTTGCAATTGTCGAGAAGGCTTGACTAGCATTAACTCCTCCTCTTATTGAGCCTCAATGAATTGGCAGTAGAGATGTCAAACTTATTTTTAAGGGATGAAACATAATATATGACTGTTTCGTTGACTAGTAAGCAATTAAAGCATAACTCTGACTAAACTGAATTTGTGTCAGTGTCAACATAAAACTTTTTTTAAAAGCAGAAGTCAGCACGATGAATTATTTACTGTTCTCTGAAAGCTCAGTATCAATACATCAGTTCACTCTCATTATATTCCTCCTTTATAATCCAGTTAGAATCACCCTCTAACATGCAGGATGATGGCAACATGAGCCTGCAATGTAGTGAGTAATATAATAAAGCAAGGCAACCACCCGAATTTTTCTGTGCTTTGGAGAACAAGAGTAGCTTTAGCACACTCCCATGAAGTGTAACAGCTTCAGAAGACCTTGAAAAAGACATGCCAGGCCTTAACCATAAAATCATTCCTGAGTAGGGATAACTCCTTCTAAAAACCTGTGTGTGTGATTGCTTAGAATGTGAAAATACAAACCCCTTCTTTAGAAAAAGCATTCAAGCCTAATTTGGTTCATCACACCCTTAAGATCTTTAATTCTCAAATGCTAATAAAACAAGGACTGGCCATTAGAAAGTGCTAAGAACAAACTAAATAGCCAGATGCTGCAAAAATACTAAAACATGCTCCCAAAAGCACACATAAATAATGCTTACCAAAGTGGTAATGTTGTCAAATACATTAATTAAGAGACAAATTAAATAAGGGTCTATTACTTCTTAATTAAATCTGGCCATGATGCACAACTTCTGTGCAAAGTCAGAAAGACCTCTATACCACCATAGTGCCTGAAATTCAGCACATTTCTCTTGCTTGATTTTTCCTTTGCAGGAGACACATACAAACATCCATGTGCTGCAAAAGCATTACCAAGCACCTCTAAACCAGCTGTACTTGCAGAATTTAGGCCTAGATCAAATAGTATTTCAATAACTACTTTTTACGAACAGTACTGGAAATGTGCTACTGTGTTATAACTTCCATTAAAAATATGCCCCTTCAGATAAGCCTGAGGAAAAGATAAAAGATCATCCTCCTGATTTCTGTTGTGGAACAGGAATGGTTACCATCTTCAGATTTTAAAGATTCCTTATGTACAATCCTTTCTTTAAAAAAAGGATCTTTTCTTACAGTTTCACAGAAATTTCAGTAATTGATGATTATAGTTTTGTTTCAGTGAAAACTACACCAATTATCCAGCTACCATGTTAGGCTTTCAAGTCCAGTTATGTCTATTTGGTGTAACACCAAACACATTAGATTGACCTCTGATTTTTAGCCTTTGTTTCAAAAGACTCGATAATATTCCCAGCATCTCTCACCAGTGCACTGTGCTGGCTAAAATTAGCTGAAACAGCTTATTAAATGTCATTTCTCAAACTAAATTAGTTTGTAAATCAGTAAATCAAGACCCCACAAGTTCAAATAGGAGCTTTGGAATAGGACACCACTAATCTCATATTCCTTACTCTGAAAATATGACAAACTTTCATTAGCAAAATATATCTATTAAAACTAAAAAACTAATGCAAACCTGAAATACTGCAATGACTTAAAACACAGCAGTTCTGTAGAAGATAGTTTCCACACTCGCAAGAGCATTACAGTTTCTAACCCTATTACGGAGGGCAATATAGAGCACTCCTTCACTATAAAGCAGCTATTGGCTTTAACAAAGTAATCTGGGATAAACAAAATTATAAAATACCATCAGTTTGTAAAAAAACCTGCACATTCTTCCTCCAACTGAAAAGTCAGATAGCCAACTCATTACAGTTCCTTCTGTTTTTCAGACTTTTCAGCATAAACTCCACAACAAATACTCACACAACAGGCAAATTCCAGAAACTTCCCAAAAAGATTTTAAATAGATGCTGATAACAATGTGTACTTCTATAGAATATTCATTGCTTTTAAATCCTACCCAAGTGTTATCAGCTTTCAGCAACATTATGCATCAGCTGAAATGTCTCTAGTTACAGTTGTATTAAAGAGTACTAACATATATGTACACATAAGAGTATCGCTATTTTTGACTTCACATTAAATAATTTTATAGACTCCAGTTATATTGAAAATTAACAAACTATAAAATCAGCATACTGACAGCTTCTTAAAGGAATGCCTTTTTACTTCAGAGTGTTTGTTTACTAAACGCTCACGGTCAACCTTGATATTAATGCAGCATGGCAATGTAAGGCTTTGAAAACATATTTTAAAAGCAATCTGAACTGCCTTCATATTATCCTAATGCTGTATTTTTTAGGACTAAAGCTCTGTGTATTCTACATGATCACCAACTTTTTAACCCTGTGAAGAGTCTGATATTGTAAAATTAGCATTTCCTAAATTCATCACCAAATTTCTAACAGAACATTCACATACAATATTTACTATGTGTCCTAACTAGGTTTGATACCTGAAGCATTCCTACAATGAAGACTTCATTTTTCCCTGACATGTTCTGACTTATCCTCATTTTAGTTCTCACTATGAAAAAAAAAAAAAAAAAAAAACAACCAACCCAACAAACCACTAATCAGTATTTTGCTTGTTTCAATAAAACAAATGTTGCGAAATGTTCTGCAAGAAAATACTGGTGCAAAGGGAAAAAAACAGAGTCATGTGCATGGGGCTCACATTATGAATGAAAACTCATGTTACTATGTAGGAAACAATTTCAAAATCCTGTAGGAGACATTCATTTACCATCCACATCACATGCTAAATTCCATTTTTAAGTAATGAAACTGCAGCTCATAACAAAATTTTTTAGTGCTGCCAGCATTTTTGATAGGGTTTCTGGTATTCTTCAGATGGAAGCACATACATTTAAAAACCAAAAAGGTCTTTGTCCAAGAGTGTCACTAAATGATGCAACAGAAGTTGTAAAAATCAGTATCAGACTTACCGCCAGTGCTTTAGATAACTTTGTCCTATAGTTACTCAAAACAATTGCATCGATATCCTTAAGTGGCACATATGCAAAGCCGTCTTTAATAAACACTCTTCTGGCTCTAAACAGATCCACAGCATCTGCAAGTCCAACCTGAGAAAGAAGAAAACCCCACATTGTAGAATAGCAAAATAACGCAGTAACAATGTTTACAACCTTGATGGATCAGTACAGCTTTAAGTCATTCTCTGTCTTAGCCCTCTATACAGGGAAAATGCAAATGGTTTGAAATTAAGTGTTAATTTTGGAATAGCTGATCATTATTTTGGTGGAGAAATTGTTTACTTGCAGAAGGTCATGTAGCTAGGCAAAATAAGCTACTTTAAAGCTTGTATCTATGATTATTAGCCCAGTTATGTAGCTTTGCATTGCTTACTGATTTGATATTTGAAAATGGCCTTCTGGTGGCCTTCTGTTTCAGGCAACTTGAAATATTTTATTCATGAAAAGCTACATATCTTGGAAGTAGATCTGGAACCCAACCAACTTCACTCCAAAAAAAGTCAGGGGTTTCCATTAGACACATTTCCTCTCCTTTTGCTCTCTAGCAAAAAGAATTTCAGACCGATACATTCAGATCAAACCCAGTTTCAGCAACAGATGCTCGAGAATGCCTCCAAACTGAACGGTGTGTCAGCCAGACAAGTTAAGTCAATTACCTGGAAAATGATAAAACTTAAGACCATTTTTGTGGCAAAAGACAAAGGATAGCAGAAAAGTACAGAAGATAGTAATAGCAGTTCAAAGCTCACTTCACTCACAGTCCCCCCCTTCTACCTTTAAACTGACATGAATATAAGAAACTCTTATTAGTCTCAGTTGAGACACTTTGATTAACTGTTAGCAATAGTATTATGTAAACATAATAACTCCAAGTTTAAGTGAAGGAGAATGACTGCAAATCTGGAACTTTGCAGTTTCTACTTACCTTATAGAATATTTGTTCTTTTACTTTAGCCATACTGAAGCTAGGGGTTGATGTAAGCAGCTCATTTGCCAATTCATTTTTCACGTCTTCACTTACCTAAAATTAAGAGCTTGTTTTAAAACTGCTGAAATACTTCAGAATAAGGTTTGTTTGGGTTTGTTGTTTTTTGGTTTTGGTTTTGTTGGTTTTTTTAATTAACACAAGCTAAAAGATTACTTAATCTGTGAATGTTATCATTCCTTTCCTTGATAAGGGAAAATGAATTGAATATTCAGCAAGTGATCACTAATAATTAAGCAGAAACCAGCAAAACACTAGTGGTCAAGAGGGTTAAATAGCCTTCCTTCTGAAGCCGTAGTGCAGATTTTAAAATATAATAATTTTAAGCATTAACACAAAACCACATTTTCTAAAAGTCAGCCTTTTAAAAGCCAACAAATTAAAACTTGTGATAAACCCTGCTCACATCTAGGTTTACCGTATGCATTAAAATAAAGCCTGATGACTCAATGGCAGTTAGTAAGGACTTAAACAACTTTGTGAGATTTTTGACAAAAACATGGGTTTCAGCTCATTTTTTAATCCAGACTTAAAAAAACCAAACCAAAAGAAAAACACAAAAAACAAACAAAACCCCACAACATGTCATCTACGGTACACTTCTTGTTCTATAAATGTGAGTGCTTTTCCAGTTCTTTGAAATGGGCAAATTAAGCAGCAATGCTCTAATTTAACAACTTGGACTATTTAAGCCAAAATTTCTAGCTTGAAAAAACATGGATAATGCTACACTTCATAATATAAAAACTTAAAATACTACATATACATAACTATATGTGTTATGCTTTTTTGCTACTTAATAGCACACCAAATGCAGCAGAAAAGCCACACAAAATTAGTACATTATAATGATTTTACTAGTCAATAAATCATTTCAGGGTTTTATACAACAGAAAATAACTACAAAATTTGGAATCAATTTGTTCTGCCTTAAATCATGAATAAGCTCAGTCCTTAAAACCTGAAAAAAAGTAAGAAATAATAGAAAAAATAAATCTAAGTAATCTAATCTTTTAAAACAGATCATACAGGCTGGTAATCCAGCAGTCACATCTAGTAATTTAACTACATGCAACTAAGTCTTAAATATTTGCACAATATATGTTCTCGATAAAGTACAATGGAAGCAGTCCCTGACTGAAAGGGATTAAATGGTCAAAAACACAGAATACCTTCCCAAAACCTAGATGGACACAGATGTCACCGAAGTATAGCACACTGTGTGGCAGTGCTCCAGTAACTATGGAGAGCTGATACAAGGCTGCAGCCAAGACAAGCTTTTAGAGACTTGTCAGGAACCAATACAAGGCAATTTCATGCACTAGATACACACCCAGACTCCAAACACAAGATAAAACAGACACTCATTCATCTGCACAGAAAGGGATGTGCATAAACAGTTCAGTTTCTTTTCTGAATGGGACAGAACACCTAATTTGTTGACCAACACTTTTACGCAATTAAATACTCATTTACTTTTTTTTCCTTCTTCTCAGTTGAAAGACTGAGAAAATAAAACAAAACCCCACTTTTCTTGGAAGTCATAGGAAGGACTCTTTCACTTCAAAGGAGCAGTTCAGCAAATGCACTCTATGAAAGTGATTTGATGGATACATATGAAATGGCCAAGGCAGGGATGTCTAGAAGGCTTATGGTTACCCTGTCTGCATCTTGATGTTGATCTAGGTGCAACTAGATCTAGGTGCAACACTCTCAGGAAAATCAGCTTTAAAGAATAATAATAAAAACTGCCAGCAAGGCAGAAGAATGTAATTTTGAAGACAGAGGAAATACACAGTAGCATTGTATTTCCACATGTGACAATCTAATGCGCAGAGGAAAACAGGCTGTATGGAGAACATTTTTCTTCAGCAAAGTAGACATATCAGAACAGTTAAGTGTGTTTGTACAAGTAATTTGAGGAAGCACTATCTATAGAATACTCTCACTAATGATCTCATTCGTGTTAGTCTTCGAAAGATTCCCTCTTTTCAAACATGACATACAGGAACTATATACAAATTTAACACAGTGCTACCAAAACCCTGCTACTCCTTCCAGATGATATATTTCTTGTTTAAATAACTATAAATCTAAGTCACCACATGGGCCTGCAGGCTTGCCTTTCACCTAGTACAGACCAAAGTTTTCATTTTAATTCCAGAATAGCACCTTCCATTTTTCAAATAGAACAGGTTTACGCTTTCTCAGTAGAAATTGCCTACAAGAGCCCAGCCTACCATCGATGAAACTGTCTTCAAACGAAAACAGTGAAACATATTGTATAGCTATAGTGGTTACAATTGCATTATTTCTTCTAGGATATCTCACTAAATAAAACATGAAACCAAGCCAAGGATTCTTTTTGTTTTTTTTTACAGACAGCCATTAAAACAATCCAGTCACTGCTTTACAGATAAAGCTTGCAATATTTGGGGAGGAATGAGAAGGGGGAAAAGCAAGGATTCCTTTGTTTTTCTAAAACCAATTAGCTCATTTTCATCCACAAAATTATTTAATTCAGTATCACATTTAATTTCAAGATGTCCTTACCTCTTAATATATATATATAATTATACTGACTCCAAACTTCACAAGCTGTCTAGAATCTTATTAGTCATTTGACCATACCAATCTTGTATAGATGTAAAGTCACAGTGATTTGAGATTTTCTTGCATTTCACTAGCAAAAAATTTAACACTGTTGCAGTAAAAGCGATCCTGGTGAAACCTCCAGTAAAACAGGTTAAAGGACCACGACTACAGATAAGATTATGACCAGTGTTGAGTGTATTTTCTATTAGGTATTCTAAACAAACAAATGTTGTTGCAAAGCAATATTTATCATATAAATAAACATTATTATAAGGCTGTTAAATAATTTACGTCTTACAGCCTCATGCACCTTATCACAGGCAAAACTTCCGGCAAACCCTACCAACATTTTGCTCCTTGCCTTTTCACCAAATTCACATTGCCTTCATGTTTTCAGCTAATGGAGAGAAAGGAAGAAGAAACAAGGATATTCCTAGCCTCTAAGTAAAGCTGTGAGATGACTCCAGAATGCATTTAAATGTAAAACTTGCTTTTCTAAAGACTGGAAAATCAAAAATAATTGGTATTGGCATTTATGATTTTACTATTTTCATGAAAAACTGCATAAAACTGACTGAAGACATAGTGCAACAAAAATAAGCTCCTTATAGTCTGAACTCAAACTGAAGCTTTCAGCTGAGTCATGCTTGTATCTCTGCATACAGAGCATCATGAAACATGCAATCCATTTTTACTTAATTCATGGAAGCTGGAAAGGGATTTTTTCCCTTTTAATTTTTTTTATTTTAATAAGAACATTAAAGTTTGTACATTTAATAACCTCATTTCTAAAATGGCATCTGCAAGAACACTTTCCGGTAATCATTAAAAAATTAGACACAATTAAATACAGCTTTTAAGATTCTAATCAAGATCACAAAGATAAACAGACTGCGTAACTTTTGACAGAGCTCAACGATGTTTGCCAGATAAAATACACGAGATTCTAAAAATAAATAAACAGAATTCTTCTGAGGGTTTCACTTGGTGCCCATATGACCCTTCACACTGAACTGATTCAACTCACTCCACAGACAGTAACTCCCTAGTTTTGCCTCATTTTTTGTCAGTTTACTTAACGAAAACTGCTTATCACCAAGTCATTCTTTACTTTGCACAAGCAAAAAGTAACACCAGGAAAAGGATCTTCCCCTTTCAGTGACAGTGGGTGATGTATTGTAGCCTGAAACAATTTAACACTTCATAGTAAGTTTTTAAGACTTAAAAAAAATTAGGAAAAAAATCACAACATGAAAAGGGAAGGCATGAAAGGAAAGGAAGGAAGCAGATTTGAGACAAGTTGCATTATTTCTAGTTTTCTTGCTTTATACATGCAGGTCATTCATGGCCTTTTAATCACAAAATTGTCCTGGAAACACAAAGACACATAAAGCTAGATTAAAATATGAATAATTTAATATGTAAGCCTTGGTTAAACAAACACTGCCAGTGAGCCCGTCCAAAAACTTCAAAATACATTTTATAACCCTGCTCTGTTTCAATGAAGAGATGAAGATGCATGCACACATTGTACTACTATATATGCATAACTGCTTACTTCGGCTGTTTCGAGGTCTCCCAGTAAGGAACAAGAACTCAGTGCACAAGTCCTTTCCTTTTCCAAGGCTCAGCTTCAGTTTACAGGCACACATCACTGGTGTCCTTACAAAGTGAACTTCTTAGAACTTGCTTGAGCAGCTGGTACTCGAGTGGCACAACACTCTTCTCAAAAAGGGATGGCATCAGCATCTCAATACTACACCATATTTCAATTTTAAGTGTGAAAAAGACAAAACGATCATTTCCAAGTCAATCTTCTCCATTGCCACACATCACAGTACAAACTAGACTAGAACACAAAAATACTAACTTAGATATCATTAAATTTACAAATATAACTTTAAAGTGTATTCGGCCAGTTAATGAATACTAGCTTGATTAGGAAAGGACATCATTCCCAGCTGTGCTACCAGTTAAAGCAGGCATGGACTTTAAAACGTTTCAGAGGTTCAAAAATCTGATGACTCTTCTTAAAGGATATCAATTCCACTTTAGCCAGGCACAGTGAATTAAAAAGAAAATTCTATTTCCAAGGGTACTACAACTTACTATTTTAGTTCTTATTCAGGTTGCTGGCATCCCTTAAAACATAAAGAGCTGTATTTGGAATATTACGCATTCTTATCCATCGACTGAAACGTTTGGGGTTTTTTTGAAGTCAGGAGTGGGCATGGAAAGGACATTTTATGAATCTTCCTCAAATATGCAGCTAATTCATGCTTACTATAATCACAGAGAAAACTCAGAGACACAGGTCCGGTTTCCTACATTCTTGACAAACATTGCCCTACATCCATGAAAAAGGAGAGCTAAACAAAACAATTACTGCATATATACATACATGTATGTATGTAGCAATAGATGTTATATTACATACATATTAAAGTCACACATTACTGAGGAGCTAATGGAAGATCCTTATGAGAAATATACCAACAAGTTTTCTTTCGTTCACAAAGAAGGATGCTAACATCAGACTCAATTTTGCATAAACTTATTAACAAATGTTTCTCTAGATTCAATCACAGGATTAGCAGGGAAAAGTATTTCAATGTTTGCAGACCATTTTATAAAACTCACATCCAAAACAGCAGCTAGCAAATTCTACTTGCAGTGTATTTACATCCTCCACGAACTATCCTATAAGCTTTTATGCTGCTTTACTGAGGAACAATACAAACATTTCTGAAGTTACCATCTGCATTCACTGCTATGTGAAGAATAAATTCATTTTGGAAACAATTTTAACCTTAACCACTACAAAAGAACTTAATGCCTTCGTTATCCAAAGAATTTATTTTCTTCTTCAACAACATATGGACATCATTTTACAAAAAGCACTACTGATTTCCCAATCTTCTCTTTCTTTACGCACAAAAAGAACATCTGAAATATTTATAGAAAAACGAGACACTTGATGATACCATTCTCCTTGTCTTTACAATGTTTCTTCCAGGAATCCAAAATTACTGATTGCTAAGAACTAAGGGTCTATAAGGATCATGTTAGGAGTTGCTCTTCTTTCATTATATCCAAGCCAATAGACAAAAAGCAGTCACATGTGACCTGGTCAACTACTAAATGCTAGAGCACATCATCACACAAGAAGTGTGGGTGCCCTTCCCACCTCTTTTGTCGTAAGCTGAAGAACATCGTGTTGAAGATACCCACTATCCACTGCATTTCTGGTACAGCTGCCACTTCATATTACTTTAGAAATCCAGGGTTACAG
>JAVHNF010017569.1:18227-32562 GCA_034783455.1 Micropsitta finschii | reverse complement strand
GTAAGAATTTGAGGCAGGGAGACAATGAAGTACACTTTATTCCCACATTAGAAATTTTGGTAATGCTTACGAGTGGGGAAATTTTCACTTGCATGTCTAACATTTTCTCGTGAATGGTTTGAATTCATGATTTTATTAAAACACTTTAACATCTACCATTGTTGTTGCTGTGATATCTTTAAGTAATTTGTTATAGAATGAGCCCATTAACATGGCTCTGTTTACAGCATAGCAGTTCAGCTGTTAGATTTTGTAAAGACATTGTGGGTTAGACATTTCTTTGCTTTTTAGTTATAAATAATAGATGATTTCTTTGAGAAGTACATTGCTTCTAATTTAATAGAAAATACTTCAGTAATTGAACTGGCTCTTTGAATGTTATATTGGCAGGCTTGGGAAAACCATAGTAGACTATTCAGATGAAATAAATAAAAGTGCACGTATCCTGTATGATGATTCCATTGTTATTCTTATTTATAATACCACTTCTCTGGATATTTGAGAAAGACATTTTTTGCCACAGTCTGATACAACTTCTTTCTACAGCCTTTTTCATATATGGAAGAAATGTCATACAGAACAGCAGCCACACACCTTAAATTAGAGTGCAGTGAAAGTTGAGGAGTTCAGAGAGACAGGGTACTTATTTGTAGAAAGATAAGTAAGGATGGCCTGCATGATGCATGTCATCTCATGTGTTTGGCTTTTGTGGTAAGGCCATGTGGATACATATGAGACCCTAGTCTCTTCCATGCTGCTGATTTTGTGACAGAAGGCTCTTAATTTGGCGTTTTAGATACTGTAAAAATAGGTATCTCACCTAGGTGAGATATAGTATCTTCCCTTAATAACAGGGAAAGATTATGTCAATTGCTATTTTTAGGAATGATCGTACTGAAAGTTGGTATACTCCTGCTGTGGTTTAAGCCCAGCTGACTTCAATCCATTCCTATATAGGTAGGCCTTTTTTTCAGTAGATAAAGAAGTTTGGTGCTAAATGTGCTCTGCTTTCACTTTTGTCAATATTTAGTAATCATTTGGCTTTCACATTTGCTCCTTCTTGTCCTGTCTGCATTTGATCACCTCAGAGACTGGGAAGGGAAGGTGGAATTAGAATGATTTCTTGTTTCTGATTTGCAAAATGCCAAGCTTACTGCAGCAGAACTGAGATGGTCACTAGAAGTGTCCCACACAGTGCTCAGCAAATCAAGTTATCATTAGTTTCTCAGCACCAGTAAGAAGTACTAATATATATTTAAACTGTGCATTGCTTGCCATCACATTCATCTGCTACTGCGACATAGGTCTTGTGCTTGACTTCTAAGGTAAGCAATTTGGAGAACATAGGAAAGGGCATAAGCATCCTGAATGGTTATTGCCTTTCCTGTTTAATAATATGGACAGGAAATGTGGTAGAGAAGTACTTTCTCTCCAATACTCAGTTTTAAAATCATGGTCAGAAAGCAAGTTACTGAGAGGTCAGATAGTGCATGGTGTCCCTGTAGGTCAGTTCCTGTGCAGTTAATACATCTCTGTGAGTCGTCAGTGCCTCTTTCACTGTGGGTAAGTTACCTCACATGGACCACATGGTAAAAAGATACACATTTTCAGTCAGTGACTGAGAAAGAATTGCCAAAAAGTGAATTTACATAGTACTATTAACTTGTGCATACTGTAGTGGTATTCACAAGGTAGGCATTTTTATCAACAGAGCAATCACTGCATATTAGTGGCTCGATGAAGTCAGAAATAAATTCTATGTGCCATAGAAACACTTAGGGATGTTCTTTATCTTCCCTTTCATTTTATTTGCAGGACTAATAAGATGTTAGAACCGGAGATTGTTTTGCTGTATTTCTCTTTCTATTGGCACCAAAACGGCAAACATTAATTTCTTAGTTGAACCTAGTCCAACGCTGTTGACCTCCACCATTTAAGCAGGACAGGTACAAAATGCAAGGCCATAGGCTTCTCATATTTAGTGCTTGAAGAAGAGCCAGGCTATGTCACTTAATTTCTCTAAGTGGTTGGATCCTTTATGGCCTTTTAAGATAAATGGCACCCACTGCATGTGCTGTGTTAACACAGATGAAGTAGCAGAACCTGCTTCTTCAAGAGCATCTTTGTAGCCTTATACTTAAGACAACAATTTAGATAACTCAAGGAAAAGCATATACAACGTTATCGTGAGTCTTTTTTAATAACCCATTGGTTAGTAAAATCAGGATTGCCTTGGCTGCATGTGACAATGGTGTTAAGGTATACACAAGTGGCATCTTGGTCAAGGCAGAAGGCACAAGTTTCTTCATGGCTTATATGATACACTTTCTAAGGAAATGTCTTAAACTGAGCTATTTTCTAGTCTAGGTTGGCATTTTTCTCCACTCTTTATTGATAGTAGGCCACTCTACAGTCTAGGAAGCCAAAACTGTGGGACTGACAAATGAAGGTATCTCCACATGTGAACAGGCAAGAGGCAGCCTGACTTATCAGCCTGGAGTCTCAGGTGCCAGTCATGCTTCCAGGGATGGTTTCTCAGGGCATGTTAATATTGGAGAGCCTACTCCACATGGTGCAAGACCTGCAGACAGGAGCTGTGGATGGGAACCCAAGTCCCCCACACATGCATATATCAGGGCTGTAGGAGAGCACTCAGGTAAGAAGGAAGCAGGATTTACCCCTTCCCTGCCCAGCATCATTTCCTGTTGACTGTTCAGACGTTCTGTGTGATGACTTTCATCAATCACAATCCTAGACTTGTGGCCATAATTTCTAAGCGATACAGAAGTTGTGCTGCTTTCATCCACGCGTGACTATGAATGTTGTACACAGGAGTATGTATGTAGGCTTCTTGAAAAGAATGAAAATTTTTCATTACTGTGTGGTAATAACATGTTTTAGAGCATTAGTTTTAAAGCCCTATGAAATTCTGAAAAAAAAGAAAAATAATGGCCCCATGATGGTTTTAATTTCACTCCCATTGGTGCAAACTCCTTTTTTAAAAATGAGTTATCAAGTAAAAAATATTAAAAAAAAAATCAAAATGAAGCAGAAGACAATCCTTTTCTCCTTCTTCCTTAGAATCTGAAACAAAAAAAAAGTATTTTAAGGAAAGCTGTCAAAGCAAAAAAGCACTTTCATTTGCATTCTTTTGGGAAGACATGATTTTTTATACTAAAACTGCAGGGGTCAGAGAAAATAATTGATTTTTCTTCTTTTCTTTCTGGGTTTTTAGTTGTATGTATCTGTCTTCATTATGTATATAATGTGATTTCATGTTTTATATCCATATAGGCAGTTTGCCCCTGATCCTGCAAAGTTCTATCTTTTATATCATTCATGCCTTTCTTGAAACAATAGGAGGTCAGTAATACTGACGCAAGGGCATTTATTTAAGAGAAGAATGTTGCTTATCTCCTCAAAATCTTAGTACTGATTCAAATTGGAAAAGGAATGTGTTTGCTTTAAGCAGATTTAGTGCGCTGGAACTCCATTCTGTGACCTGTTTACCTACACAGAAGTTGACTATCATATATTAATTTAGTGGTTTAAAGCAACTTATATTTGGCTTTAGTAACTTTAAGGTAACTGAATACTAGAGAGTGAGAACTGAAATGTCAGAAAGACTGAAAATAAGCACTGTATATCATTCTGTCTTCCCATACGGATTTTAATAATAAAGTATTATTTTATTTACATTTGGATTTTTTCCTAATTTTTTTCATTACACTGTTGTCAGGACATGAATGATAATACAGCTTTTGAAATTTAATATAAAGTCTAATATCCTGGTAAGACAATGGCCGAATCTAGTAATTTTCCACTTGGCTTTGAGCAAACCTTACTTGCTGATGTTTGTTTTCTGGTTTGTTGTTGGCTTTGGGTTTTTTTTGTCAATTTTCCTCAGGCTTTCTGATGTTTTGAATAGTTGTCACTGAAACTCTTTTGTGCTTGATCAACTGAACATTATGCTTCTCTTTTGGGGATCCAGTTATTGAGGGTCCTTTCTTGCTGGGCTATCAGCTATAGTGTGGGACTGTCCAAAGGCAGCACCTTAGGATGTAAATCTGTAGTGACATTTTAGTGACTCAAAGGAGAGAGAGGATTAATCTGGCTGCAGTCTATCCTGAGGTTTTGCAATTACTGCAGACCTGCCTTAGGTAAAACATACAGGCTATGCCACTGCAATGCTTAAAACATTTCAATCCTTTCTACAGAAAGTAGATTTATTTTGTATTTCTAGGTGTTGGGCTTGTTTTGTTTTGTTTTTTTTTTTTTGTCCAAATGAAAAATTGTTCTTTTACATCTTTTGTAATTATTGTTAATGTTCTCACTGCATCACAAATTAACAGGACTTGACTCTGTTTTAATACTGCTTTATTGACATTAAGGAAGTACAGTAAATAGCCAGACTCTCTTATGCTGGCATGGTTTATATTTATTAGAAAACAACTCTTTGTGGCAAATCCACCTCCTGTTAAGCACAGATTAACTTGAATGGAATTAGTCTTTGTCCATTTATCACTTTGTATATTAACTGGTACCTTGAGGCCTTGTATGAGATGGCATCATTTGAACTAATCAATCTATAAACAGATTGCGAGAGAGAGTCCTTGTCTCTGTGAAATCCCAGGCTGGACAGACCAGGCAAACAGGGGGAGAGGCAGCAGAGGGGTGACCTGAAATACCCATAGCACCTCCCTGCTTTCAGCAGGACAGTCCCCATCTTCTCCCCTTTAGCCTAAACTCCACTCTGTTTGCTTCTGTTTTAGTGCAGTAGTTTTCCAAACTGTAGCAGGGCCATAAGAAACGAACTGGATGTCTGCATGACTCGAGAGTTCCAGTGTTCTGTTAAAATGAATTCTGCAGAGGATTTCTAAAGATCTCTGGTTACAGTCAATATTTTTTAATATTAAGTCAACTCTCCTTTATGCCTTTAAGATGCTACCCACAGTCCTGGAACCCCCTACTTCTGATTTTAACCTTTACCCTTGAGAAATTCATTTACTTGTGCTATTCTTTACCAGGTCTTTAATCTGGGCGCTTAAATACTATTCAAAATTGGAGCACAGTGAAAGTTATTGATACCTACATCCAAACATGAGAACTGCAGTGTGCTACTTTTGTTACTTTTTATCATTATTTTGCATGGTAATGACTACAGAATTTCAAGGGCAAAGAGGTAAAATTAGGCCATGCAACATAGAGGAAAGATTGTGCTGGATGAAAGGGAAAAGGAGGAAAAAATAGAAAAATGACAAAGCTCTGGGTTTGTGAAAACTTCTCTCAATATACGTGGAAACAGTAACAAAATCTGTGATAAAATATAGCTGACAGAAATGTGATCTTCTTTTTCCAGGTGACCACGTGAATTTTTCTATTCAGCTTTGTCATGTATTTTATCTGGTACCACCAGACTTCTTAACACTCTCAGTTCACTTGTGAGACTAAACAGTTCCTTCACTAGACAATGCTGTACTTTTTGTAAGAATCACATCATTCTCATTAATTTTAATGAGCATTTAATGCATCTCAAGTGTGCTATTTTTACATCCTGAAATTTGTGACTGTTGAAGGAGTAGAAGCGTGAATTTTTATTATTATTTGGCCTGTGCTGCACTGTAGAACTAGCTGCTCCTGGCCGAGTGATGGAACAGCCCTGTGTAAGGTATGTCTTCATTCCTTCTGAGCGAAGAATTAAAGGTCTGGCACAACTGTGCCCTAACACAGATTAATGAAACATACAATTTTAAAGTAATCTCAAGGCTTTTACAATGGGGTCTTTTGTTTAACTGAATATTAGAAATTTACCAGGAAACAAAGAAACTCAGGTTGTCAGAAGACTATCATTGTCCTGTCAAAGCATCCAGTTCCATCGATGTTGTCTTTCTATTATACAATATTTGCCTGTGTTTGGTTGTTTTTATTTATTTGCATTTCAGAAAGGTGGGCATCTTTGGCTTATCTCATGTCAAAGACTTTTACTGAAAATGTCAGTATTTTTCCTGGAAGTTGACCACTTCCTTAATCAGAGAAAACCGCTGCCTTAAATTATACAACTGGACTTGATACCTGTTTATTAGGTTATACTGATTTGATTAAATTTTGCTGTTATGCATTTTCATTGGCAGAACTCTCTGCAAATAGAATAAAGACCTTCTGAATTTGCCTCTTGCTTGATCAGAACATGCTGTTCTCCCCTTGCATTCCCCATTATTCCTATTCTTCATCAAACTCTAGTAGACCAAATTAGGAGTCTAAGCCAGCCAAAACCTAAGTCCAATCAACAGTGCTGCAGATATTAAAAGTATGGACTAATATCTGGTAGAGGGAATCTTCCCTTATTGCCATTTACAGCTGAGGTCTGAGGTTGAGTAATTATTACTGCAGGGTAATTTAATACTGTTTTATTAACACCAACATACATTTCAGAGAGGAGTCCAGGGGTCCAGGAGGACAGCCATTTTCTGTGAAATGATGTCCCATTTAAGGAAATTAAAGAGTAATCTGCAGCTTAATTGCAACAACATAAAAGGACAAAGTAGCATTTGAGCATGGGATAATTATTAAGTTTGTAGTTTTTTCAGTCTTGTGACCACGCTAATCAAGCTGTCCATCACTTTGCACATGTCCTTGCTTTTCTGGCATTCTTCACTAGCCTATGGACTTTGCAGGTTGGAGGCTGAGAAGACAGGTGAAGACAGGTTTGTTACCACTGGGGTCCTTCTCTCTCAGTGGAGCTGACTATGGAAGGTTTCTGTAATAAAAGCCCAACACTGCAGCTAATGAGCAGTATCCAGAAAAGTCAGAGTCCACTAATGCATGTGTTGAGTCTAGTATCCAGGCAGCTATGCTTCTGGCAAAACAGAGCATATTAAATACTTCCAAAGCAGTGAAATGTAGTCATTTCTTTTTGTACATGAATTTTCATTTTCCACTAATGATCACACATCACTGGCACTATGGTTATCTCAAGGTGGTAATATCTCCCAGCTACTCCACCCTACATATCTCCGCAGTTGTCAGGATTCAAGGCTGGTTTTAGAGAGTCGTTTGGATAAAATCAGTGGTTACAGGTGATTTCAAGTGTATGTTTTTCAGGTAATTGGATAGTATGGATTTGTCCCTCTTACATTTTCCTGTGAATGTTCTGACAACTAATATATGCTTGTTTGCAGGGCTGACAGATGCAAATGAGTACTGGGAAGGAGAATCCTCCCTGTACTGAAATCAGCAGTCAAAAGCAAACATTACAAACAATCAATTGGATAATTTACAATTGCAGAAAACATTAGTTGAATAGTTTCAACTAAGGAGTGGCCTTGTGAGAATCAAAATTTCTCAGCATTTGAGCAGTGCCTATATTAATTCAGATAGGTCCAAGTGGCTACTCCCAAATCCAAAGTATTTCTCTGTATGTCTGAAACTTGATGTTTCCCCTGAACCTAACTGTGATGTGGTTTGTGGATCTGGAGGAAGCTTCTAGGGCTCATATGAGCTCTGTTACCACAAGGAAAGAACAGCATCGTCTCTATGGCACAGCAAGAAGCTCTAGGCTCCAAGCTGCGGCTGCAGAAAACAGGGGTTTGAGCTTTGCAAAGGAGTGATCTGCACTTAATGGGGCAGGACTGCTGCCAGGAGTGGGGTTCACGTGTGTCCCCACCAGCATGCCCTACCCCAGTGCTGGGGGTATAAGTGGGGGCCAGATGTTGGAAGGGTCTGTTGGACAAGAGGTGGACTTGTAATACCTTCTCTTCCCAGCATATTCTGGACCAGAATAAATTAGCTGCAAATTCTGGTATGTAAACTGTACTGTGAATCTGAACAGTGACTATAATCACAAGATGGAGGTTGAGCTACAGGTCTTTCTTGCCTAATATTCTGCCTCTAGCAGTGGGTGAGAGCAGATGCTTAGGGAAGCATATAGGAACATAAAAATTGATCCTTCCCCTGCTAAACCTGTTCAGCAGTCAGTAATTTAAGGATTACACAGTTCAGCACTCTATGCCGTAGAAGAATAAAATATCTAGGAAGATCCCATGTTCTGGACTTCTGTACATCTTTGTGGAAAGAGTGGTTAATTTTGTTCCATCAGAGGTCAGTTTAGGCAATACAATAGAGTTTGTCATGCTTAGGAGTGAGAGGACTTGACTGGGTAATAAATAACTCTCTGCTTTTTAATATTTGCAGTACAGCAATGTGTAGGTACTTCAAAGGAAAAGGGGCTGCTATTTGGGGCTATGTACACAGCTAATAGAGAAATCTATCCCCATTTCTGGCATGACTTAGTTTACCATTCATAGTGAGTACGTATCAACAACTGATCGGTCTTCAGTCAATTGCAACAGAAGATGCAGAAAATCAAAGGATGATCATTCAAATAAGGACCTATCATAAAAGTGACTTTTCCAGTAAAATGGCAGGAGAAAGATGAAGGGGAGAGATGCTTCTATAATTTGTGATAGTCATAGCTGTCTGCAATTACTTTAATGCTGCATACTACAGCTTCAAAGGTGAAGAGAAAGGTTGGTGCAAAGCATGCTTGCAGCATCATTTTGTAAGGTGCAATTGATGTAAGATGTTATAAGAGACATGTGAATATGTAGTTGCTGCTCTTTTGTTCTATTTTCTGTGTTCATGCACATGTGTGGGAAGTTAAGTATTTTTTAGGCTTAGGGAGAAATGGCTGCATCGCAGTCAATGAAAGTTAAATCCTGGCTTTATTGAAACCAGCAGTTAAATCCAGAATGTAGGAAGTTGTTTTTTAAAAACAGAGCAGAAATCCAATTTGAGATTTCTTATTACTAACCTTGTGCAAATATAATTCTGTATGAATTATCTTCATATCATGTCAAAAGCAAGAGAGTATTGGGATAGCTTTCCCCCAGAGCTCTGTCAGAGTTTTTCATCAGCTGAATTTTATCACTGTCACTGGTATATTTTTCATCCTGGATTTTTCTTCACCGGTGTCTGATAATTACGCTGACTGGTTTGGTGACTATTTCCATGGGGAACTAATCTAAGAGCACTGTTATTCTCCTCACTTGCAACCGCAGTATGTTTTGAACCTGTAATGGAAATATTGGTGCATTAAACTAATACCTCTGTGGAGGGGCTGAGAGGAGAGAAGCTGGACCAATAGCTTAACTTTTTCCAGGTTATTTGAAGTTGATGTAAATTGGAACAGTGCTTTGGGGCTTGGGATGCACGACAGCATATTGGAAATGACCTCATAACACCCTGTCTCGCTGAGCTTAGATAATGTTAAAGCAATATTGACTCGAAGGAAAAAAGGCAGTTACTTGACTGTCTAGGATGGGAGTCACCAAATGTTTTCCAGCTTTGACTTCTGGAGGAGAGATACTGCCATCCCAAGTGACCTTCTAATGACATTGTAGTTTGGGAAGCAGACAAACTGTGACCATTATTAGGAGATAACACTGCCATGCTTGAAGAACAGTTTATTTCAACATGGATTTTTCCTTAAAAGTTACCCCCGTCTTCCTCTTCTGAGGTTACTGGTCTTGTCATCCCTACTTAGCATTTTGTTCTTCAATATTTTGAGCTCATTTATGACTGCTTTTTCACCCAGGCATCTTAGTTCTAGCTGAGTATTAAGGACTACTGATAGCTAAGTATTAAGGGCCACTAATTATTAGAGGCAGGCAGTACCATAAACAATGGGAAAATGAATTGTAAGAGAACATGAAGTAATTCAGTTAAGCATAATAGCCTTAGAGTGGGTGAGCACTAAAGTGCTAGTGGACGTGCAGTGATTCATCTGCCTATATTTAACGGCTACCATTCAAATTGAATTTAAATACTGTCAACAAAAGTCTTTTCGTGGTGTGCTTGGAACTGTAATACAGCTGCAAAGTTCCAAAGGAAAATGCTGCATTGCAGCTCTCCTTCTGCTTCGCAGCAAATCTCTGCTGGCATGTAACATGCAGAGGAGGAGCTTCAACACAAGCAGGCTGTTTTCAGCTTCGTTATGCAGATCAGCCGTCTCTATCATCCACATTATAAAAACATCTTTAACTTCCTTTGGGGATGGAGGAGAGAAAGAGTAAGGGAGGAATTGGAGAGGGGCGAGGGGAAGAGGTCAGACAACTTACACACTCATTTCCCCTGGTATTATTGTTTCGGTGTTTCTCAAAGTGCACTGGTTTTGCCTTTGTAGAGATCCAACAGATTTTGACATCCACGTTGTTCAATTTCAACTATTGCTTATCACTGGGATTTAGTATTAGACTTTGTGGTGGTGTTTTCGGATGAATCTGAAAAGAGTATTCTGTAATGTTTTAGCCAACAGGCAGCCTTTACTGAATGATGTGATTCATGACTGGTTGCTGACACTAGGGAAACTGAAGACCTTCCAAATAACCTTGAAACAGAGCTGACCAGCAGCATCTCACATGCTTTTAAATATGGAGAAAAGGAGGGGTAAAGAAAAAAGGAGGGATTTAGGAGTCCCATATTTGCAGCATTCATGTTTAGTAACTTGCCTCCCAAAGAAAACTCCCTGGTTGTCTGTAGTTTCTTAACAGTCATTTAAGAAAAGAAGGAACAGCAACTGCTGCAGTTAGCACCAGACTGAGAAGAGGGTAGTCCTTGAATGGTCCTGGAGAACAGATTTGTGTAAATGGGATGATTTAGTGGTATGTCATACCAGGTGAAAAATGGGATTTAGGGGAAGGTCCTCATACGCTCTCAGCAGCACCTGGCAAAATGTCAGGGAGGAGAACATGAGGAACCTGCAGGACAAGAAGTAATATGGGAACTCCCAAGCTCCCTTCCTACCTAGCAGAGCCTAAGCAGATTATCACTTGCAGAAAGAGCAGATCGAAAATGAAAGCAGGAGAGCTACAATAAGGCATTTTGCCATTGACATACTATAGGTTAGTAGGGAATAGTCTGATGCCTTCCAGAAAGCTCAGATATCCTAAAAAGATACATAGAGGTCTTCCACACTGGATTTCAGCAAAGCAGGATGTGCAAAATGGGAGCCTTTTATGGTAAAAAATGGAAATGGGAATGGAAAGCTTTAAAAAACCTTGAAGCACAACAAACCTGCCAAACAAACAACCCAAACAAAAACAGGAGTAATGTGTTACCACTGTTTCTCAGCTATATTTCCAACCTTGTCATATGTCTTTCCCTCCCCCAGAATAATTTCTCACATTTAAATAGAATTAGGAAGCCAATGTATCCTGGAAAAGGTGGTTTTCTTGCAAACGACAAAAAAAAAGATCATCAGAAAATGGATTCTAAATATAGGAAAAGGAGTTTGCAACCAGAGCTTTTATTCTTGTCTGTTTTGCAACCCAGTCCTTTTGCAGGCCCATGCGAGTTCAACTCTTGCATTTGAAGCCTGATGCTGAATCCATTACAGGGCTCTGGTGAGCCCGCAATGAATTCTAGTCATTCCTAGGAGAATGCTCATGGCTCAGTTAACAAGGTTGAAGTTGCCTGGCCCCAGGCTACATCTCTTATTTTGGGGAGGAAATAGTACAGAAGTTGAAATCACTTTTTCTTTTCCTTTGCCTGTCTCTTAATTTTTCATCAGGGATGCATCATTTTTGCTGTGAAATTAAAATATTTGCAGAATTGTTGTGAAACAGAAAAACTATTGAGACAAAATATTCATAATTTTCCCCCATAGGTTCTGATTCCAAAACGGCTTCTAACAGTGCATTAATTAATTAAGTACCTTTCCTATTGTCTTTTAAAGTATCTGTCATTGCTGGAGTGCATCTGCTGTTGAAACGTAGCTCTGAAGAAGAGTACAATTATACAATATGGGTATTGTTTTAAAGTTAAAAATAAAGAAAGAAAATGCATTTCAGCACTCTTGAGAATCAGGCTGAGTGCTATAATTTGGATACCCAGACTAGACAATGCTTTTTCTCATCCAAGGTAAATGAAGATCATGTCTCTTTCAAGCTTTTTGCCTTTAGCATGTAGAAACAGTGTTTATCCTGCTTGATCATGGATCCCACTCTTTGTTCAGGTAAAAGCAAAACTAGTTGTTGGAACAGGATAAGAATTGTAAAAAATATATGTATGTTGTATACTTTCATGTGGAAAATCTGGTCTGGCAAGCACACCCTGTTTGGTAATTGAAAGCAGGAAGCAGCAAATATGGTTAATGGCTTACTAGTGTTCAGGAAAGCTGCGTGGAGAAAAAGGTGTGCATTGTTCCAAGAGGTAACGAATGTCTTGTGCTCGAGTGATTGTTTGCTGCAAATATAAGGGCAGGTCAGATGAAACTATTTGTAGGTTTGTGATAAGTTTGTTGAAAAACTTTGACCAAAAAACATAAAGAAAAATTAAAAAAAAAAAGTAAATAATTAAAAAGTTTTTCACCTTTTTCAATAGTTTTCTATCTTCCAAGAAAAGCTTGACCTTTTTGTCATCATCCAAAATAACAAATTTATCCAGAAAGCCAAATTATCAGCTTTTTTTCCCATTGTTTTAATTGATTCTCATCTGGTAGCATCTGGTCTTTGCCAGGGAAGATGACTGAGAAATTGTAAGTTCTCCAGTCTTCATTTTGCAGCAGGGGTCACTTGTTATGTGAGACTCAATTGTTTTCACACTCTAAGGCACTGGATTCCTGAATTGTCAATGGTAAGAACAAAGTCATTCTCACTAATTTTAATAGGAATTTTGAACATACTGAGGTTTCAAAATAGATCCCTTTAAGACATCTTTAACTGATAAGAAAGGTTACCTCTTGCCGAGCAAATATATCTTCAGTATTTTTCAGATGGTCAGGTAAATCCAGTTCATGATGTTTTGTTTCCTAATGCTTTATGAAGACTCTCTATTGTCTACCACTGTAGGTGCAGCAGGGAGGACAGCAGGGTGGTACAACTGAGAATAACATCAGAGCTTGGAACAGAACTGATCTTCAAGAAGTGTTTTGCACCTTGAAGCCTTATTTTCTGAGGAAGTGTGGCTCTTAAAGTGTCACAACTTAAAGCTGTGGAAATGACAGAAGTAAAAATTAAAAGATAAGAAACAGATATGATGACTAGACTGGATGTTTTTGTAAGCTGCTATAGAAAAATTGCCAAGATCTTCTTACCTGGCAATTGGATGTGATAGACAAATAATGCCAGCTTGATATGCTTGTTAGAAGATCTAGACTTGGGAAATCTTAACTCACTAAGTCTGCTCTGATGATATAACTTTCAGCTGGCTGTTCTCAGTTGCTGTTAAAAGGTTAAGAAAAACAGGTACTGTGTCTTCTATGGAATTGACCGTTTGTTTTAGAATGGTTTTTCACATTCTCATTTGTATTTAAAAATACCAAAGCTGCTTTTTCCTACTTCCTACAGTCCATTCTGTATTGCAGTTTTTGTTGTCAATTGTGCAATTACTACCAGAGCTGGAGTCTTTGATCAAGTGAAGAGCTGTAACAGGTCTTGAACCCACATCCTGGCTCCTTCTGGGCACAGATACCACTTAAAAAGTATCCGAGATGAATGAGGAGTTTCAAATATACTCAACCTTCACAAGAAGCTGCTTGTGCAGAAGTCAGTGATGGAATTCCAGGAAAAGTTAATGTCTTTAAGACCAACCCAAATTAAATGCTTGTTGAAAACCTGCCTTCCTGAAGTCCAATCCCATAATAATAAACCTTGAAAACAAAAGCAGAGGGGAGACCTGAGGAATACATAGGAAGCAGTACACAACAGTCCCTTCCTTACAAACCAGAAACACACACAGCTAAAGCGTCAAGTGCTGTAGAAGTCCACTGGTTATATACCTTTGAGAAAAGAAAAAAATACTAACTTAGAAATATATTCATGGAGTGAACAAAAGAAAAGGAAAGAATTGCCAACCTATCATACTTCTGTTGTGGAAAGGCAATCACAACAGCATTGTCTCAGCATGACACAACAACAAAATGAGACTGACCAGTCTGCAAGCTGGTAGTCCAAAACCCCTAAATATATAACAGAGCTACAAAATAATTAAAACATATTTTAAAAGTAATGTTTGAATAAAGTAGACGGGTAACATTAAAAAAAGATTACTTCTTGAATCATATGTCTGCAAAGTATTCTGGTCTTGAAAGTAAATTCTCAGGTTTATTAGAGATAGAACTTTTCTTTGGTATGAGGTAGATAAAAATAAATATATCAAATGTTGGCTAAGGAACTAAGAATAATATACTTGTATTTTCATTAGTATAGCTAGCTCTATGGTAGTCACTATGGAATATTAAGTATTGGAAATCAATAGAGTAGCTGTATATATAGAGAACACTTTAAGAGTAATTACTAATACCTAACTCCTCTGCATATCTACATTCATTTCAGCAAAT
>JAVHNF010017563.1:0-10574 GCA_034783455.1 Micropsitta finschii | reverse complement strand
TTATCGAGTCTTCTCTGAATGGCAGTAAGATTTTAACCTTGAAGATGGTAACCTTTGGCAATAATTTCCATGGGATATTTGATTTGGGCAAGATGACTCATGAAGCATGGACATTATGAGAAATAGTAATGGAAGCAAGATTTTAAAGTGACTAATGAAGTGGAAAATAGGAGGCTTTCATGAGAAGGTTAAGAGTGTTTTTATTCAGAAACACAGGTAGTTTTGTCAAGATGTTGTGGTCACAAAATCACTAATTTCTTGTTTGAACTGAGGGTTGATTCAGTCTTTTGAAGTTAGTCCACCTGTAATAATTTGTGTAGTACAAGCAGCATTACTGTCTCTGTTTGCAATAAACATCCTCAGGTCATAACGTACATTGTCCAAACAAAAAGTCATTTAGCTAATACCTTGATAAATTCATTGAAAGTTCATCTATACAAATAAACTTGAATTTTCACTGTAGAGAGCTGTTCTTCTGGACCAGCTAAGGCATGCTCACACTTTATGGTCTCTTATTTGGTCTTTAGTCAATGTTGCTATTACTGCTGGGAAGTTGTTACATTTCAGGTCAGCAATTTTAACTAAATAAATGTTTTTTGAGTGCTTCAGCCTGCTTAAACCACCTATGACCAGATATTTCAGCTCCACAGGCCTGTGTGTCCCAGATCTTTGGCCAAATATGAATGTACATTGAGATAATTTGCATGAATTCTTGCAAAAAAACCCCACCCTACCTAGTGAAGGAGCCTTGCTCAAATTAATAGTGATATTACAAGAAAAAGTATATACCCATCTTTTATAATGGTTTTCTGAAGTCACAAGTATTATTTTTATATGATAAAATCTTCTTTGCAAAAGCAAAATAGAAAAAGCTTTTGTATGCCAAAGCGAACATATTTCCATTTTGGCTTGCGGTATTAATTGTAATTAAGCATATATGTATGTAAAATTCTTCATTAGTAGCCCAGTGCTCATCATGTCATGAGTGCACTGTAAATCTGACATGCACTGGGAATGTGTTAATGATCATCCAGATTTGATGAAGGATTCTTAGTTGCATGCATAGTGAAAGAAGCAGAAGCATAAAAGTAAAAGAATAGTAAAAGAATAGGTATCTAAACCCTGCGCATTTGATGGCAGACCCTTTCTTCACACATCTCTGCTCTCTCTCCTCAGTACACTCCAAAAGCAGTGAGATCAATATAAATCATTCAATAAGACCCAGAGTATGCTTCAACGGTACATTTGTTTGGGTTTATGAGATAAAGAGATCCTATGAAAAGCCAGATTTATTTCTAACCCTCTGGGTTTGTCCATAAAATTTAGTGCATTTGGCACCACAGCCAATAGGAACACTTTCTAATGCAAAAATATTGAAACAGTCTTCATTGTTCAAAAGACATAACAATTTATTTTATGTAACATTTCAAGAAGTTGAAATGTACTTTAAAGAAGTTAGATGGTTATACTTCGACTTTTCATTGGTAACTTCTCATCTAGAAGACTGGGTGTAGTTTCGGATGACACCTCAAGCTATATGTGGAGTCACTGGATAGAGTCCAAAAGAGGAGGAAAACATCCAAAATATAGGAGGAAAGATTTAGGGTTGTTTAGTCCAGAATTCAAAGGACAGATTGCGAGCAGTCTCAAATTCATAAAAAACACTGCTGAAAAAAAAAGCAGCTTTCAAAAGGAATGGCCTATTCTTTCCAGTAATGGAGGATAAGACAAGACGGAACACAAGTAAATTGTCAGAGAACTGGTTTAGCCAAAGATCAAAGTTTTCCTATATAAAGTGTAGCCAAACTCAGTAACAGATTATATTATGGGAATGAATTTCTATCACCAGAAATCTTGAAGATAAACAGAAAGACAGACATAAATAGGTAGAATCTGTCTTAGAGAGGGACTAAATGACCTCTGGAATCCATTTCCAGCCCTATGTTCTTTTATTCGTTAGAGTATTGGATTGACCAGACTGTTACTTAGCAATTGGTACTTGACATTCTGAAGATTAAACCAGAATTTAGCTGGGAGGACATAGGATGAAAAGGCATTAACTTTTCATTCAATTGGATAACATAGTCCTATTTATAAGGACCTTTTCATAAAGTAAAAATAATATGAAACTTATTTCTGTTCACTTCTAATCTGTATGGTGGTCTTCTATTTAAATGAATCTGAATGGTGGTCAATCTATTTAAAATGTTAGGCGACATAAATGATAATTCATGAATGGTGTTTTCAAAGTAACTTTGTTATGGAAGCAACAATATACATAAAGCCTAAAAATTGATGTTTGCCTATGTAAGTAGATGTATATACAGGGGTTCAAGCTGGATACCTTTAAGTGTGCTGAGGTTGTTATTTCAAAAGTTTTGGTTTCAAACAAAATATAAAAGAAACTGTGCCTTTTTCTAGTTGAATTATGTAGGGACAGATTTCTGTATTCAGCCAAGAAATTCTCTCCAAGCCATAACCAGAATTATCCATACCATTCTTGCCAGAGATTCATAAAGTGCACCACTTGGAGAAAAAAGCAGTGAAACAATGAGCAATTAGTGCACCACTGTTTGGGATTGTCATTGAACACTCTTGCTTAATAGATGAAAAATTCATTGAGGATTAATAAATACATGGGAACTGTCTCAGACTTGGGAACCCCTGAGATAAAGAAGATACTGGGAAAATACTCCAGGGAAGTATCATCTGTTTTTATTGTTCTTAAGTCCAAACTAAGGCATCTGCTGCTGACTGCTGTCAGAGACAGGAGACTGCAGCTGGATGGACCTCTTCTTCCAGTAAAATAAAAGAAGTTATTTCAGTAATTCTATGCTGCTTCAGCCCTAGAAAGACATACAGAAAGTCTGCCTGTCACTTGTCAAAGTATTTCAGGGATCAGAGGTTTAGAAACATTCTCATTTGTGACTTGAAACCAGGTAAATGCCTTGAGTGCAACCAAATCACCTTAAGGCTCTTTTACTATGGGCCAAGTTACCATAAGTCACTTTCCAGTGACTGAAAACAATTGCACAAACAACTTCTGGGGCTCAGCTGACAGGTGGCATCCTGGCAGGATGCTCTAACTTGGCCTTGTGCCCACGAATGTGATCCAGAGACGTTAAATGTTCTACTGTTGGAAATCTATCTGAAGCACTTTGGACATCTAATCGGTGTTTCATACTGGTGACAGTCTGTTACATTATAAGTGCTATTTCTTGCAAAAAAGCTGTGTATGTAGTTCACTGGAGTACTCTCCAAAACAATGCTAAGAGGATATAACATTTTCATTAGTTTACTGGCTGGAGATATTGTACTAGTTCTTAAAAGATATTTTTATGATAGAATTTTTTTTTTTTTTACTGTTTTGACAAACAATAAGCTTAAATGAAGTAATTATTTGAATAAATATATTTTGTCTCACGTTAAAGTAAACCTATCATGCTTAGTTTAATTTTTTCATGGTACAAAAAAGCAGCTAAATCATTTAACTGTCATGTGTAGTTCACAGGGCTAAGAATCCAGTTCATTCATGTACTTTTGAAGTCATTTACTTAAATCAGCATTAAGATAGAGTCAAGGAGCATGGTTCTCGAAAGCACAAGAAACACACACACAATTCTATTGATGTTACTGTATTATTTTCCCGGTATTTATTTCTCATTCTGGGGAGTGTACGGGGGGGGAGGGTAGGAGGAAATAGAGGAGAAAATAGGATAATAGTTTTGATATAGACCAAATAAAACTGACAACTAGTAAGATCACTGAGAGAAATATGTGTTTTCCTTACATTTTTATTTTCAGCCTTGACTATAACCATATCACAGTCTTGAGCTTCAGCTTATCTCAGCCTTTATTCCTGACATAAATATATTCAGTTCACCTCATAGAGATAACATGCTCACCCAAACTGTCAAGATAGCTTGAAACCTGCCTGTAGATTTCATATCATTCATCATTAAAAGCTCTTTGTGATGTTGCCAAAACTAACAGAGTCTGGTATCTTTTGGAAAAAAAAAAGAGGTTTTCCAAAACCTGTTATCATTGCTACTTTTCTTAATTAGTCATTGTCTGTGGAACAAAACTGAACTCTACCCACTAAACAAATGTTTTGATATTTAATTAAATGTCTGATATTTTTCAAGGAATGTGGAAGTCATTTCAAGGAGCAAAGCAAAGCAGAGTGTTGGGGGAGGATTCTAGCATGATTAAAGTTTTTTCTTGAACTACATATTACTCAGTGCAGTACAGTCTATCTCCAGAAGACTTGGTACTCAGAATCTAGTCCAAAAGACTAGACTCATCTACCCCCAAAGGCTAGCTGAATCTCCTTTCACTCTGCAGTGTTTTGTTCCTCCATATTCCTTTAATTTGCTACTAGTATGTTCCAATATGTGGTTTTCCTGTTGATTTACAGGGCTGCTGCTGCAAAATATATGTGAACCTTGTGGAATGGCTGTTCAACAGCAGGTTGACCTTAGCAGGGCATTGACCTGCCACAGAAGTCAGGGCAGGAAAATAAACACAACCCTGAGCTCCCAGAATTAGCCGTCTGGGAGCAGAGGTATTTCCAGGCAGCTAGAGTACATGAATGAGTCTGCACTTCAGCACAGACACAACTCACATTTAGAATCTTCTCACTAGAAGCTGGCCTGCCCTGGAAGTAAAAGACTTTAATTTACCATGATCTCTAAAGGGAAAGGTCAACAATCTTAACTAAAATAAACACTGAGTTCTTATCCATTATCTGCCTCTAGAACTATCTGGTTAGCTTCTTCAATTTTATAGAAATAGAAAGGTAACATCTGATCACCTGTCTACTGGAAGAAGTTTGACATGCTGACATTTAATAAGACATCACTAAGGAAGTTAGGAAAGTTTGAAAAATTGGCTCTTTGAAGACTTTCCCAACTGGGTCATTTCCAATTGGCAAAAGAGAATGAGGAGATAGGTTCTGATTTGATATAAATTCCCAGTGATGGGAAACTATCTTCTGTTAGCAGATGATAGCTTTAGAGGCTCATATATTCCTGAATGTGGCCCGAGACGAATTAAGTCTGAGTGCCAATAGCCACAAATAATACCAGCTCAGCAGTCTGATCCAAAATACTTAATAATTTGCATGCTATATGTTTTTTTAACACAAAAGATAGAAATCACTGAGGGAGAATCTCTGAAGAAGGTCAGATGTGAAAATAAGGGCCTTTTTTGTCATATAGTTAATGAACCAAAGAATCCCAATTTAATCTTTCTGCTTTAATGTGGTGTCCTGGAGACAAAAAATGAGTTTACCCATAGGAATTAGCATAATTTTCCAGGGAAAGTTCTCATTCTTTTGCAAAGCTTTAGGTGCCTGTATGGGGTGACCATCTCAAATATTCCTCCTCTGCACTGGGGGGAACAAACATCAGTCATATACACCATACATGACTTGGTGCTTTAATCTGTCTCAGTATAACTTCTCTGAGTTTTCCCTACCTCAACTTTTCTTTCTTTCCCTTCACAGTTCGACTAAGCTCACTAAGGATACTGTCTTAAATCTTTCAGAACAGCTATGTGCCACAATTTGAACAGGGTGTTGCAGGTCCAGTATTTCACAGATGAGTTATTTGGCCATTGCATTAATTAGATTTATATAAACATATGTATTACATACATATAAGACAGAAAGCTGACTCATTATAATTGTTCCAATAACAGAATCACACCCCTAAGTGAGGTAGATAATATATTGCAAATCCAGATTCTGATTGTTTTTAAACTTTACGTTCTAACACCTCTGCATTCTTTTTCTTCTTTTTCTGGCTAATTCTCCTACTTCTTACAAAGTTTCTTCCCTTTTCTTCATCTCTTAACTTCTCTCTTACTTTGCCTTTCTTGCCTCATCAATAACTTATGCTTTCACACTTGAAATTGTTCAGTGCAGAAGTATGCTAACTGCATCTCTGAGTAATCCCTTCCCTGCTGATAGGAATCTTGAGGTATTGGCGCTACCACAATACATATACAGAAAAGAGTAGGAGTAATAATAATAAAAGGAATTTTCACACAGTACTTACACATCTGTGAGTGCAACTTCATCCATGGTTACTTTAGGAAAACAGAGTAGATTCTTATCAATGTATCACATACTTTCGGATTTGTACTCACCTCCAGTCAACATAAGAGCACATTTACACATGCAGTTGTCATTGTCAGCATCTTTTGTACTGAATTCAGCACCATGTAAAATCAGGCTACTCTGTTTTCCAGCTGTTCCACTGTGGCCTTTTAAATAAAGCCTGAAAGAGCAAAAGAAAACAAGCAATCAGTGTTGGCAAAAAGAAAAATAAAATATCCAGATCTCTTTCCACATCAGGTTTGCCTTGTATGAAGTGTACTCAGAAAATGCAGAAATGTCTTGCATTTTGGCTCAGTCTCTTTGTTTCAGGTGTAAAATGGGAACATTCTGGGGTTTTTGATGTATCCATAGTAGCACATTGTCCCTGCCACAGAGCAGAACTGAGCACAAGAAATCTGCAACAGAAAATGCAGCAAAGTGAAAGGAGTCAAGAGCCCGAAAAGAATGAAAAGAAGTGTCAAGAGATCTGTAATACATTGTCAGGATAACTGAGTATTTGGGTAGCTGGTCTCTTTACTGTGGCACAGAAACAGCACTTCCAGTTAACAGCAGCCACGATATTAATCCCTGGGCTCGATTTCAACAGTTTCAGAATTTTTAATTTCACCAGTTACAAGACAAGCCAGCAGCCCTTTTCTGCCAAAGCCGCCTCTGAATGATGGAGAGTAACTTAAGAGTTCAAGCCACAAAAGTCTTTATGAATTGCAATGCTAAATATCCCTTTTCTTAAGGAGTTTTGTCAACTAGTTGAAACCACAGCCATGAGCTAGGAGCCTGAGCCCAGCCTCAGCAAGGACGAGAACATTTCTAGTGCCCAGTGCTATAATGCCCAAAGCCAAGCGTGCCAGCTGCAGAGATGGTGAATGGAGTACCTTCTGTCTGCAACGAAACATGGGGTACCTGGTGACATCTGACACAATTTCACAACTACAGCAACAGTTCACATGCACAAGACAATTGTGAAGACAGGGTAAAACAGGAGAGAAGGGAAGAGCAGAGGAAAGGCTTTAGAACAGCTATGAGACAGATACTACTAGGAGACAGATGGTCACAGCAGAAACTACTCTTGTACATAGCTACCTACATCAGACATCTGACCAGTATGCTCTTGGGTTTTTTTCATAAAACATTGCTGGAAGATGAAGGTATCCTTTGCCGTAATAGCTTCATATGCAGGAAGGAGACAAGATCTCAGTGTCTACCTGACAAGACACTGGTGTTTTTCTGAGATGAGGAGAGTTTGTCACTCAGGCTGAGATTTAAATAAAATCTAATTCTCTCAAGGAACTTTGGGTTTGGAGCCCTGCTTATTAGAGGGAGGAGAAGGACCACATAGCACATATAGGAGCTATTGATTATCTGTGTCATGGAAACTTGTTACATAAAAGACTCTTCTGGACATCCCCATGAGGTTACTGAGCTGTCTCAATATATAAATGCACAAAACCAGCACTTGAGCTCTAGAAAATCTGAGATTCACACTTTCATACTTCCTTAATCACCTAATTTTCAACAAAATTAGTCCTATGTGTCCTTTCTCTGTCTTTAACAGTGGAAACCATAGATGCTAAGAATGAGCACGTTAAAGTAAAAAAAATATTAAGAGAACTGTCAGGTCTACTCTTCCAATGTAGTTACACTGCCTACCTTCATTTGATTTTAATCTTGCCTGTCACTTGATCTGAGCCTGAAAGTTAAATATCATTGGACAATCCTTAGAGTAAATTTTATGTATAAATAAGAATGTGTGCATACACATATAAAAATTCTTGGATTAAATATAAACACCATGGATAGTCAAAGACCTTTGGGTAGCACAAAAATGAATAAGGCAAAGTGTGAGCCTCAATAAAAGGTCATGAAGATTCTTAGAAATTTAACAAGGAACAACCTAGGAACAGGTATTTAGGAGGGTCATTGCGTTACTCTATTGTTCAGTCACAATGGCAATTAGGCCATAATTACTGTGTTGCTCTATCAAAGGATGATTATTTTAGACAAGATTTCTCTAAGAGCTTTCTTGGTCGTGTTCATTTCTTTGTTCCATACAAAAGAAAAGCTGGAATTGATCCCATCTTCATTCACTGGAATTTTGCCTTGCTTTGCAAGCTGTGCCTAATTTTTTGCAGAACAAAATAAACTTCTCTGAGTTTGTGTTGATAGAAAAATTACTTTGTCACATGATATCTACAATCTGATTTTAAGTGGCCATACATCCGCACTATATCAGCAACACCAGAGCTCACAGAAGTCTCATAAAGTCAGTATAAAAAGCAAATGCTGTTTACTTAAATCAGAAAGACAATTCTAGCCAGATCTTTTTATTAACAAACACTATAAACCCCACTTAGTCTGATAAAAAAAATCATACAATGTAACAAAACAATAAAGAAATTCATAATACTTGGTGTGCAGTGTTTTTCCCAAAGGGTTGCGGCATTAGATTTATTTACAAGCTCATACTCCTGCCCTGATGTTTTATAGATTCCACCCAGCACAGTTAGATCTTACCAGTTACATTTGAATTTCCCTCAACACCATTTGTCTAGTAGGTCTCCAGTGACTTTAAAAGGATAAAGCTTAGCTTAGCTCTAAATTCTATTAGGCTTCCCATACTACAGAGTGCACAGAAGAATCACAGGGTGATAATCTCTTGCTTTGGGTGCTTTGGGCCTTTCTCCCTGAACTAGCATTGCCCAGCAATTAGGAAAAAAAAATGGTACTGCAAAGTTGGTCTTGAAGCAGTCTCTTCTTTCTGAGCTTCAGTTTAAGCTACATGGGTCTGAGCTAGCCTGGCTTGAGATAGGATGTCTGGTAGCTCCCAGGAAGCAGCAAATATCTTACCAGTCTAGACTTAGCTATTTTTTTAGTATTCTCAGATTCAGAATCTTAGGATTGAACCTTTAAAAATAAAGTCTGAATAACTACTAGGATGTAATTTCTCTCCCTTAGAAAAGATGGTGATTCAGGGTAGAGTTCTTCTTGGTTGTTCTTGAAGGAGATAAAGGAAAGGATGTTCAAAATAAAAGGAAACTTCTTCCAGCTGAAAGTCCAGGAGCAGTTTCAGGACTACATCTCCTGTCTTCCTATTTCCACATAGGAAGGAAATTCTGAAGATAGAAGAAAGCAGTTGAAACACTGCTCAGATTTACAAATTAAGCAGGAAAAGTAAATTCATGCTCAAATAAGTGAGAAGAACATATCTACTTTATCTGTATGCAGTGGAATTAAAACCGCAACAGCTAAGCATTAGCAAGTAAATTATGAGTTAGTAGGGGTAATGCATATAGTAAGTTTTGAGGATTCTGATGACATATTTATGAAATTCAAAAATCACTATGAGGAGCAGCAACTGACAGCATTCACTTAGAGACTGGTAGTTTTCCTAGTTGATGTGCAAGGAAAAAACATCACATTTTAAAAAATTGCAACTGTTACCTTTCATCTACCACGGGTGTTTTTTAGAATTTCCCTCTGCAATTTTTCCTATGTGATATCATAGCAATGGAAGCTTGGGATCTATACACACAGATGGTGAGGAAGAACTCTCTTAAACATGTTTTGCTTTTTACCATTCCTACTGTGTGACATAAATTGACTATCTGGAATCCCTTGAAACCAAAGGTATATTGTGTAGAAAGAATAGTTCTAAAAATATTACATAAAAAAATGCGGGGCAGCCTGAAAAGACATTTCAAGTATACACCAGAAATTTTTCCTTTTGAAGTGATTAGATCACCTGGAATTATTCTTTCAAATATATACAGCTTAGATGTGTTCACATGCTGTTTGATGAGCTTAACAGATGAACCAAATATAATTCCAAATAAATTATAAAAACACCTGCATATTTCTGAAGCATGCAGTTATGAAGACTTAAATATACAGAATGAGATATTAGAATATCTAAGAAATAAGTACAATCGTAAATTCAGGTGAAAAAGTTGTGTGCTAAATATTATTAAAAGTGTAGGAAATGGTTTCTGCTTCAATGCTTGCATATAAAGCACTTGATCTTAGATTTATTTATTTATTTTTGCTAGAACTAATAAGAGGTCTGTAGGATTCCCAGAATTTAATGTTTGCTACTTTCTTCTCTAAATTTTTTCTGTTAGTCGTTAGAGGTCACTCAGTCCTTCATTTACAGCAGTCCCTCACTGAAATACTCAAGAATTTATATCTGGCTTTGTTAGTGAGCAATGCATACTTTGTCTGTAAATAAGCAAAAAAAACCATACTAGCTTACTGCAAACATTAATAATCATCATTAGGAGATGTAAAGTACCATCTTAACTACCACAGCGTGCATAGAGTTAAGTATTTTAATGAGCTAAGATCAAATCATATCATTACGACAGTGCTAAAAATTTGTTCACGAATCTCCATGACTGGAATTCATAAACATGAGTAATGGTGCAAGATTTTTAACCATTAAATAGAGAGAAACAGGAAT
>JAVHNF010017558.1:16421-26621 GCA_034783455.1 Micropsitta finschii | reverse complement strand
TTGGAAAAGGTATCATCAATCACTGCTCTTTTAATCTGGGAGTTGTGACTTCCAAGAGTTTGATGAATAGGTCCAGAAGTTACTGTAGTTTGTGACCTTCCTTTCTGGACAGATGGAAGGAGAAAATCTGAATTTCTTATACTTTATACCCCTTTGACTTTGACTAGGAGTCACAATGTAGAAAAGATATGGAAAAAACCCTTGGCCGGATATGAGCATGGAGGAGAAAAGTGTTTAGCTTAAAACTGAAGCATTTGTCACCAATAAAATAAAGTAAAAACAACACCACAGGAGGAAAAAGGGGGTTTGGTTTGTGTTATCTGTCCCACAAAAGAAAACTCTGTGATTCTTTATTTGTAACTTAGAGCCAATTGATAGGAAAGCTTCTAAAAAGAGCAGCTGCTTGCTTTGAGGTGTGATAGAAGGCATTAGTAAGGGTCCCAGGCATTAGAAGCATCCCAGGCTTCAGACATGGTGTCTTTGAGGGCAGAAAATGCCTCTGACCTGCTCTGACTGTACTGTGCAAGAGTGATTCTGCTGTAATTCTTCAGGCTTGAATCAATCATGCCAGCAAAATCAGTGCTTCTTTGATCAGAACAGCCCGCTGTCCTGCATGGCTGAAGGTACAAAATCACCAGCCCTCCTGTTCAAAGTGGAATGGGCATTCATAAATCAGGCTGGCAGACCATAAATTCATTTACCCAACAGAGACATGGTCAAAGCAGCTCAGTGGGCTTTTAAAGTCATTTTGTGCAAAGCTGGAAATAAACAATGGAAGGAGGGGGGAGTGAGGAGAAGAAGAAAGTAGCATCTTTATCCTCTGCTGGGTGAGGTACTGCTGGGCTGACGCAGGTTGGCCTTTCTCTGCTATTTGGTGCTGAGGGGCTTTGGCAGGCTGGGGTTGGGTCCCCTGGAGCTGTGGCCCAAGCATCCCATTCACTGCTAAAGCAGAGATGGGCTCAGAGACTTCTGGGTCTCTTGGCAAAAACCTCATGTAGAAGTGAAAGAATCCTGCTTGGCATTGCTGATACAAACTGTATCTCCTGCCTGCTTCTGCTGGTCCCCAGCAAAAGCAAACTAGGAATAAGCTGAGCTTCAGTCAGACACAGGACTTGAGGTAACCCCACTGAGGGATGTCTCAGCAGTAGAAACTCTCCCTGGCTGTGTCCCTAGGCAATGACACATGTTTGCATCTGGATTTAGTGTTCCAGGAGAGGAGAAAGCCTGTCAGACATCCAGACTCATGCCTCTGCCCAGTCTATAGAAGCAGAGTCACTTAAAAGGCCTGCGTGCGGTCATGCAAAGCACAGCAAATGAAACCTTTCAAGTGCATCAGAACAAACCTGAGACACAGAGTTTCCACGGCTGTTTCCTCTTTCCTGCTGTCTGATTTCATCTGGCTTGAGAAACACCTATATATTTTATATACATTATAGATATATATTTAAACAATGCCAAGCAACTGTGCCAGCTGCTTCTAATAAAATAGCTCTGTTGAAATAATGCAGTGTCTGAGATATTGGGTGTAATATGGTTAAATGCTTTTACAACTTCCCATTAAAGTAACTGGATAGAAATTCATAAAATATTTATAGCATTTGAAAAGTATTCATTCACAGATCCATCCAGAATGTGAAGCAGGCCCAGAGCAGTGAGTGCTCAAGACAGATGTTGATACCATGATGTTCCTCTTGCATGGAAAGAGAAGATGGACTTAAGTTAAATCACACTGCTGAAAAGTAGGATGTTTGAGATCAAATCCTGTGCAGCAGTTTGTTTTAATCCAGTCACTAAACCAAGCAGTGCTCTGTTATCCTGCTGAGTATGATGGAAATAACAATCCCAAGTTGGCAAAGATACTACATTTCTACTGTTTCTATTATGAGTCCAGTGGCATTAATGAGACCTTGGAGTGGGAAAAAGAGCTGTGATTTAAATCTAAGTGATGAGAGAAGGGTTGTTTGCTTTTGAGTCAGCGCTGAGATGACCTGATCTCTCGCTCAAAAGGCATATGGCTGAACGGCTTCCTGTCTGTGGCCAAGGTAATTGCAAAGCTGGCTGCATCCTCTCTTTGGCAATTATAGTTGAGTCTCCCGGGTATTAAAATCAGCTGGAATCCCTCCAAAGGCTTGGGTTTTAGAAGAAAAAAAGATATGGTTTTATCTCTGGAGTTGTTTTCCACCTGAGCAAAGCACATGTCTGTCTTCTTGTGTCCAGTCCTGTGTCTGCAGCCCCAGACTGCTCGATGGGGAAAGATGAACAGGACTGAAAAGCTTAAGGACTATAAAAATGACTGCAGGATTAGAAGAGGGTGCTATGAGAGGGACTAGGATGAACTGCCAGAGAAGAATTAAGTCAAGACCTGGTGTTAATCCAGCAGCTTTAGGTTGAGAGCAGCTTTGATGTCTTTGACAAAGCCATGGGTGAGGTTTTGACATAAGTAATCTATAGTTGAAGAAGAATAGTCACCTTGACAACTGATGGGAGGGAGGAGGCATTCTGCTGGGGAGGAAGAGGTGGGAAATGACCAGTGCAGCATCCCTTTGTGGCTGTGGCTCGGGTGTCACATCAGAGGGGGCTTCTGTGCATCACACAGAGAATAACCCCAGGTTTATCTAGCAATTGGTCTTAGAGAAAATCCTTTGAAGGGAAGCACATAAGAGAAATCAAGATACCTGTGGGTCCCAAGGACAGTTACCCCAGGGTTGAATTCCTGCAATAAACATCCCAGCTGTTTCCAGAACAAGTGTGGAAAACAACCCAGGACAAAATATTCTCCATCCTCCTATGCCAGTCTGTCTTGAGCAGTCATCATCTTGACATATCTTTCAACTATGGGAAAGTTCCTAGCTGTTCCTGTTCATTAGAGATCCCAATTCTTCTTCACGCCAGTTTTACCTTCATGTCACTCAATTGACTCACTAGCGAAAGAGACAAGAACTTGGGTTCCTATTTCTTATTTTGCAAGAGCAGCTAAATTAACCCTGGGGTCAAAACCAAATGCCAGCCACTGTGAACTCCTCCAGGATGCAGTGGCTATACAGCAGTACTGCTGTAAAAGTCCCTGAGCTCAACTGAAACCAGCAGTACCCTGCTCAGAGCGGGCACATTTATTCTACTGGGTTTTTTTTAATCAGGGCTTTGTAGTCCTCATCGACCTCCAACCTTCTGTTATCTAACTTTAGAAAGCTTATGTTTTCTCTGTATACAGACCTTTAATATAGACATCCTCTCAGCTGGATACTGTGGTTAGGACTTTATTCACTATCAACTAGAAACAATTTCACTCAAGCTGAAGAGTTTGTCCAAGTTTCGTTGAAAAAGCAGTCTTTTACTTCCCAGCCTGTGCTCAGCTGTGATGTTGTTATTCTAGTTGCACAATTACAGTATCTCATCTCCGAGACTGCTGCACATCAGAACCAAATCTCTCACTGGTCTGTAAATTAGACTAAAACAGAGCTTTGGGATCCATTAGGGAGAAAGTGTCAGTCTAAGGTTGTTTTTCGCTTAGGTTTGCTTCCAGTTTTCTTCATCTTGTTTTACCCTCCAGCATGTCAGCAAGTTGTGTATGTTTATTAAATGCACTAAAGACTTCCCTATAAATATGTATTTATTTACTTTGCTTTAATAATGATATATTTGCTAAGACATATTTATACATTTATAGATATTAGTATAAATATGTATAAATTACTATGTATAAATAAATATCTATTTATATATTAGTATATGAAACAAACACAGATATTAGATGCATTAAATATAATTAAAAGCTTACTATATCCTGTCATGTTGGCAGCTGATCTATCTTTCTTCTCCTAGCTCTGAACTGCTATCTGAACTTGCCTGTGTGTTAAATCCTCATATCCTCCACTCTGGGGAGTTCCTCTCATGCTGTACAACAGTGTATCTGTCTGAGAGGAAGCAGGAATGTTGGTCTTCTGATTTATTGCTGACGGGGAGCAATAAATTTTCTTTAGGGGAAGCACAAGGATGTAGATCATAAATGTGGGAACTCCGGATCAATAGTTTTTTTCTTTCCTCTTATAAAGGGTGTAAGTAGCCGCTGATCTGCTCTCACCGGAGCAAGCGAACTGAATCATCTCTCAGTGTTACCTTCAAGTCTATTCTACTATAGAAAGACAAGACCAAGAAGACCAAAGATATCTTTTTTCCTAGCCTTTACAGTGTTGGTTTTTTTTTTCAGGCCCACTAAATGCTTAGCAAATATGACCTGTTCTCTGTACAGGAAACTATCCCTGTGGCTTGCGTGACTGCTTCTTCCACCTAACATGTGAAGGACAGCATTATAATCACTCTATCATCTTCTCTTCAAAGACAAAGATGAAACAGCATGTTCCCAGCAGCTGAAAGAGATGCTTTAGTTAAAACCTGAGCATCTGAACTCAGGAGGAATGGGAATCCCCTGCAGGCTTAGCCAGAAAGATAGGCTCCCCAAATGTCCTTGCTGTAGAGTAGTAAGTTCTCAGTGCCCCAGGCCAAGCAACAGACTTTTTGCAGTAATAAATCATATTCGTGTAATTCATACAATTTTATTCAAGACTTTTTTCCTCTGCCTTTGTCTTCAGGATTACTAGACCACTAAGGGATTAGATAACAGAGTGATAACAGAGATAACAGATTAAAACCACCAGGAACCTTTTATTTGGAAGAGCTGTGATCATGCTTTTTAGATCCTGGACATCTCCTGTCCAAGGATTTGCAGCCTCTTACCAGTGCTCATTATGTGGCAAAGAAAATGTGTTGTGTTATAATCATCACAATCCTCTTGCTTGGCTATAATCACATATTAAACCCATGCCTAAGCCTGGAATAAGAACCTGCAAGACACCCTCCTCCTGCTCCCTGTCCTGTAAATCTCCCTATCTGCAGACCATGTTCCCCACTTATCTGCCCTATAATGCAAGAAAACAGGCATGCTGGTGGAAATTTACCCTAGTACTGTGGTAAATCTATGGAGAGACATGTGATAACCTGCTACTTGTCATCAAGGACGTGTTTATCTGGCCAGAATGGGTAGTTGTACTTTCTAACGTTAATGTATGCTGCCTTAGAAGGACCATATACACTTACCCTACACAGCAAATACAGAATAACCTCTCTTTTTCCACTTTCTCTGTTTCTCACTTACAGATGCTGACTGCACAGCTGGCAAAGTAGATAGGTCTTTCTAACCCTTTCATGCATGCTCAGTGAGTCCAGGTAGCTTTATAAATATGGTAATGGTTTCCAGAGAATGTTTGGACTGGAAATAAGGCAGAAAGCCACAGAGATAACTCTAGAAACTGCTCTGCTGCAGGAGAGACTCGGTCTGCACTCTGGGTCACATTAAACTGCCTCCCCTGTCTCCCCCATTAGGATGAAGAAAGCTCTTCTGCTCTACCTGTTTGCTGATTACATCCATGAAGAAAACAGCAGCTCTTGTTTAGTTTATTACCAGAAGGCCGCAGCTTGTGATAAAATGCATTGATTTATACAATGGGGGATCCTGCCTCGCACTTCAATGCAGTTGCCCTGCTGAGAAAATTACAGATAAACTCTTAATTTATTCTCCTTTTAAGGGACAGGGGAAAATAGAAGGAAAAGAAAAAATAATCCTCAAACTCAACAACAACCTTCTGATATATGTTCAGGAAGAGGTTAGTTCTTACTAGTTTGCTTCCCAAGGCTGAGTCCCTGGAGATATAATCCTGGTCCTTTCAAGTACTGGACCCAAGGACCATTTATTATGGTCCCTCCAAAAGAGCTCTTTCTCCCAGAGGCTGGCTCATGGTGGCATCTGACTCAGGTGAGTGGGAGGATGTGGCTGTCTCTGCCCAACTTCACACTCAGGCATTTCCAGGACTTCCTAGAGAAGCCATCACCCTTTCTATAGCAGAGGATAACCAACAGTGACTGATGGTTTAGCCAAGAGGCAAGGCAAAGAGGAAAGCTGTGATTTCTAGGACAGGTTAGAGCAGTTTAAGCTGAGGGAGGCAGCAAAAAATAAGCAAGGGAGTGGCAAGAGGAAGGAGATGGATCTGAGCTTCACAGATGATGCCTTTGACAAATGTTTGAGATCTAACCTTGCCTTAAAAAATTAATGTTGCCCAGAGCCCAGACGTAAAATGAAGCAGTACATCTAACCTGCCAGCAGCGCAGCGCTGGCATCACGCACGCTGCTCTCCTGTTAGGCACTTGTTTGTGCTGGGGCTTGGGGATGACTGACAACAAAAATGCTCACTGAGGAAAGGAGTCAATGCTCCACAGCTTCTCTTGCAGCTTCTGGATGCACCAAAACTTGTTAGCCGGTAATGGGTTTAGAGGGTGAGCGATGCCACACAGAAAGGGAAGAGATGTTCAAGATTATCCAGTGGAAAATAATCCAGGTCCCATGAGCTGTATTTGGGACTTCCAGCATCATGAAAGGAGCCCTACGCTTGAAATGCAGGATTGACATGGGTTAGCAAGCAAGTTCAAGGTGAAGTCACCTCTCTCTCACATGACACTTAAATGTGTATCTACTTGGCCTCTTCCTTTTGATGTGTGATCAGGCCAGGTCCTTTTCTTTTTTCACTTTCACACACTTTGTTTTCTTTCCTATTTTGAGGCAAGCTGAGCTCTTCAATTGCTGGTGTCATGCTGTTTGCAATTTCCTGTGTTTGCTTGATTTCTACAATACTCTTGATACAATAAAGTGGCTAAAAGATGTATGTGGTCCCTGTTCTGACAACAGAGCAAAAGTTTCTGTAGCTGGGCACCTGCCTGAAAACACAGAGCAGCCCCCTTGGCCAGTCCATTGGGGTCAGGGGATTCCAGCTAATAGGAATATTCTGAGTATTTACAAATTTGAATGGCCTGGCATGATATCTTCCAGGAACTTTAACTCTGTTGGTCTGGCAAATGCACACAAACAATGTCCTCTAGACCCTACCTCTATTTATTTAGGGGTAAAAGAAAAGGATGGAAAAGAAAACAGCAGAAAGGAAAGGACTCATCATTTCCTGAGGTTTTCCTTGATATTACAGACATGCTGATGTTCTCAAGCTTTTAGATTTAATTCCTCAGGTTGAAAAATAGCTGGAAGCCCTACTCGATGCTGTATTGCTCAGGCTTCCCGTTTGTTTCTGACAACAATGGATTTTACCCTCTGCACTTCAAAAATCCATGCTTTCCCTGGATAGTCAAGAGTGAAATCAACCTGAGGTCACCTTTTTGTCCACAGTTCTTGCTTTGGAGGACCCACAGCCCAGCCCCAGCCACTGTTTTCCACCCTAACCCTTGCTCATGCAGCTCTTGCCTAAGAAGGAACAGGAAAGCATTAAGGAGAGAAGATAAAATACATAGGACTAAGCGGACAGGTTTATCCCCTCCCCAGCCCACAGTCAGACCGTGATCTCTATATCACTGAGGTCAATAGCAGCAGGACTGTCCCAGTGCCAAAACTCTACTCCATAAGGTACTGTCAGGAGGAAACCAGGGCTGGACTCCAGTGGAGAGCTGGCACAGGTTCCCTGCACATAATGTATATACCAGCCCTTGCCCAAGTCTTTCCACACATCCTGCAGCCTGGTGTCTCATTCCAGATGTGCTTTCTGCACAGCTATGCCACCTGGATGGTTGGGAGATGTTCAGCAGAGGCTTCATGATGCCTATTCACAGCTTTCCTCCTGCCAAAGTTAGCAGCATTCCCTTCTCAAACTTGACATTTTTGCATGCTCCTTCAAACAGTTTATTGGGCTTGGGGTTTTTCTCCCTCAGAATCCATGGCAGCTATCTTTAATTAAATCACAATTCCCTAAGTGGTTTCTCACTTCAGTTCCTGATTAGTGTAGCCAGTTTAAATAGCACCCCAATGCTGGAATCAAGACTTAGAGGTCTTACATTTCCCAAATCTCTTCCCCATCTCTCTCTAAATACAAGGGTTACCATTAACAATGCTACAAGCATCATGTGGAGCTTCTCATTCCTTTGGGACCCATGGGGCTTTTCAGACTGGGAAAGGAGATAAGGTATTCACCCCTCACCTTACAAAAAGATGCTCTTTATGCAGGGAGATGCAGTGTGTCCCCTGTGGTGGGAGCATTGGCTTCAAACACACCTGGTCAGTTTGTGCCACTGGGTGAAGCTTATGCCAGGTGTATGAATGGCATATGGAAAGCAATGGACACCCCACTTGTTCTCAGAAGCTGCTTTTGTACAAATGAAGGGGATTAGCACAAGGATTTGGCTAACACAATTGCCATCCCCCTTCAGGTGAACCAGGTACCCCCGTCTTGCCTGAATGCTGCCTTTCACCAAACATTTCCCTCTGAAAGGCTGATTCTTTTCTGTTTCAGCCTGTTTCCACCTCGTACCCTGCTGCAACTCTTTGCTTAATGCTGTGTCTGAAGGAAAAGCAGCAATTACTGAATCACTCACTTCACCTCCTGCAGCAACATGGGCTTTGTAGCCTCTCCCCAGCCCTTCATCAGCTGTGGCTGATGCTAATTAGGTTATAGCAGGACCGTGGCTCATGGCATTATGAAGGACATTACCACTGTATTTTAACCCCATCAGTATTTAGCTCGATATATCTCTTTTCCCTCTACCACTCCTTTCCTTGTGTTCCTTCCTTTGACATCTTAATTCTAGGGCTCCACAGGATCAGCTTTTAGAAGGTTTTTCTTCCCTTCTGTAGATACATATTGCTTTGTCACAGTCTGTTTTGCTCCAGAAAATTTTCCTCCTGCTTCCATCGCATTTTTTTGTTTTGCCTTTCAGAAGATATATCTGCCAAAATGGAATCAAATTTGATGCAATTGCTATTTAAAAGACTTTGATTGCAGGGGAAGGGGGAGGTTAAATGTCACTGAATACATTGCTCTAGCGTCTATGAGAAGAATTTCAACTAATTGTTGCATATGTGCATATTTTTATGTATAAAAAATTATCAGCCCTCAGAATGCTCACAGATTTCTTTGTCAATCCTGACAATGGGTGAGAAACAACAACACAGTTACTTTTAGTTTAGAGGTGGGATCTAAGGAGTCCATGTGTGGTTCCAGGATTGTTTCCTATTTGCGAGGCTGTACAGGATCAGGGCAACAACAAAACCTTTCACGGGCAGAGGCCAGTGGTGATGCAGAGCAAGGTCGAGCCGCCTGGATGGAACAGAGGAGGCAGCAGCCCTGTTTGTGTCCCCTTAAAGCATCTGAGGAGTTGCAACTCCAGTCTGGGTAATGTGCCCTGTATCAAATAGGGTGTCTGGAAACTCAGATCAGTTCCCTCAAGTCGTTGCACTGATATAAACTGTGCTTCCTCTGTTCTCTGTGTACGTGTTGGTGGCATTTCTCACTGTGGCAGCATTCAGCAGGCTTGCAAGGTCTTAGCAGAGCTGGCCCCTGCCTCTGTGCTGGAGGATTCACAGCCCGGATCATGCGGATAATTTGGTGTCTGTGTTTGCAGCATCACTCTCACAACTGCCTTGTCTCTGCTATTTCCTGAGGACCTGAATAACGCCTTTGCTGGCCTCTTGACCCCCTGTGTGTTTGAAACACTTCCTGTCATTTAGCTTTCCCTTCACTGCCACCACCTTCTCCTGCTCTGCTTTTGCATTTCCCCCTTATACTGCTTCATGCTGCTTAGTGCAGAAGTCACCTTCTCTGCTCCGTCAGTGATATCAGCTCATGCCTCTTTGTTCTGTTCATCTATAGGGAAAATGTGGTGAAAATCATAAGCCATGGAAATCTGGAAATCACAAAGTTTGGGCTGTTAAGAGGGATGTGTGTTAGGGGTGAATATATTGCAATATTGCTTTGCCGTGTGAAGGGCCCCCTTGATATTAAGGATGAGCCAACCATCAGATGGCTCTGAGCTCCAGACTCACTAATTCCAAATGTCCTTGATACTACAATAAGAAGAACGAAGCCTATCCAGGATGCTGCCAGAACTTCCTCCCTCTCCAGTTTCATTAGGACGTAGGGAGGAGCGAAACCTATTTCAGAGCCTCAAAAACAACAACAGAAGTCTGAGTCTAAAAATGCACAAAGGTTTGGCATTTAAATATCACAGCTGTAGCCTTCTTAGAAATACCAGAGATACATAATGAATTATAGATTGGGCTGAGCTGCAAAATTCAACCCCCCTGCTTGTCGTTTAGGGAAGTTCTGCTCTAACCCAGGGGTTTGGTTCAGGTCCATCTCTAATTCTGAATTCACT
>JAVHNF010017558.1:4782-16321 GCA_034783455.1 Micropsitta finschii | reverse complement strand
TGTGGCTGCCCCATCCCTGGCAGTGTTCAAGGCCAGGTTGGACACAGGGGCTTGGAGCAAGCTGCTCCAGTGGAAGCTTCAAGGTCCCTTCCAACCCAAACCAGTTTGGGATTCTATGAAACTAAGGCAGAAAAGGCAAAGAAAGTTAAACAAATCCTTGGAAATGCTCTGGGGTACTTGGTTCCTATTATTTCATTAAAGAGGTGCCAATACAAATGAAACCTGCTGGTTACTCAACTCCTTTGAAGTTTAAGCTATGTCACTGAGGGGGTCCTACCTCTTAAGCTGCCAGCCTTCAACATTCTTGCTTCATTGACACATCCATGGCCGAACAGGGAACTGTCAAAGCAAGCAGGAGCTCCCGACTCCCACATGTCGGTGTGCAGATCAGAGCATCCTGAATCTATCCTGCAGCCAAAGCGGCACCTCCTTCCCAGCTGTCCACCCGCTGCAAGGCAATGGGAATCGCTTGTAAATCTGAGCCTTGCATTTGGCCTGACACCCATTGAACTGGAGTGCTGACTCCAACACACACTCTTATGGCTGGAAAGGCAACTGTTCTAACCATGTCCAGTGAGGACACTGGTGAAAGTGAAGCTCAATACAAAGCAGATGCTGCTCATAACCAAATCCCCCAGATGATATTATCTCATCTCACAGCCAGTAGCTTTTATTTGTTGGTGATGCTCCGGTGTTCTCCTTTCCTTCCTTTTCCCTGTAGATCAATAACCATGTCTTATCCCTGTTTTCTCTTAGATGGAAGCCAGTTACCTGACTTCACACGCAAAATGTGTATTTCCATCCTCACCTTTTCCCTCTCCCCCTTCTTGCTTGCAGTCGTCCTCCAGCAGTTTGGCTACTGCATTTTCTGATCTCCTCATACCCCTGTGTCAATAATGATGCTCCTGTCCCTGCAACCACCATGAATAAAATACAGAAGTGAGTTTAGAAACTTACATAGCAAATACACGGGGAATTTGGGGTGTTACATTAGTGACTTAATGTCTTTAAGGTGAATTTGGCAAGGTTTTGAAGGCTATTTACCTCTGCGCTTGAACTTTGGCTTTCTTCCTCTCTTCATGTCTTCCAGGCACAGATACCACCTCATAAACATCTCACACCACAGCAAAGATTTCTTTTCATACAGCAAAACACCCGGAAGACACGTGTGACCTCACACCTCGCTTTCGGCAGGGATATTCATGCAATCAAGTTTTCATGCAGACCAAAGCAGGCATAAGGACTGCATTTAACGAAGCGCATCACACATGCAACCTCTTAGACCATCTTGCTATCATGCCCAGCTAAGTCACTGGGCTTTGGTTCCTTGGCAGTAGATGCTGAGATGCTAGGAGTTTCCTAGTTGAAGTTGGGCAGCCCGGCATCCCATCACCTGGTTCTGCAGTGTCTCCAGTCATCTCAGATCTTGTGCAGGAAAGGATTTAAATATTATTGAAAACCCATTAGTAACAGTTAGCAAGTCTTTTCAGAGCTATAAAAAGTTGGAATGATTTATATGGACAAAACTTTTAGTGCAGTGTGTGTGGACTTAAATCTAAATTTGGTAATTTTAATAGTGACTACTGTAGAATGTAGGCATCTACTGCACAGACTGTTGTTAGCAGAAAAAAAAAAAAAAGGAGGTTTTAGTCATGTACAATCTTAGAAAAATAGAAGAAATGCATGCTAGGACTTGTTTTGTTGATTTGGATAGTTTCTTTACTATATCATGTTCACACATCCTTTTCTCAAGGTGATTCTGTTTCTGAATGATGTTATCTCTAAAATGTGGAGCATAAATGGCATTTACCGTCCTAGGGTGGATGCCTAACAGTATATATGACACACAATGTTTTTTGTGCTAATGTAGCTGTAGTCAAAGTTTTGCTTTGAATCTCAATTACAGTAGCAGATGTTTTATAGCTATCTTAATGTACCTATCTTCTAGAAATAATCTGAATAAATGTATATCTGAGCTAGGAATATTCCAATGGAACGATAGAACCTCTAATTTGGGAAAAAGCTCAACACCTGAAGAAACAGTTTATGATCTTTCATTATCCTTGTAGCTCTCAAAGACTTCCATGCAACTACTATTAGATGGTGTAGAGTAGTCAATTGAATACACATATTTGCTTGTTAGAATCATAGAATCAAATATGTGGAAAAGACATTTAAGATCAAGTCCAACCCCTAAAAAAGACTCCAAGTTAGTGAAGACATATTTCAATACAGAAATATACTTAAGCAACTGGATACAGGTAAAAGTAAACCAAATAGCTTTAATGACAGAAGGCACAAAACACTCTAGATGATGAAGCTCAAAGTCTAACAGCACTAAATATTTTATCTTGCTTACTCTGTGCTATAAATGTTTTAGGTTTAAAATTTGATAGCATATTTATTGACACCATCACAACAGTCTGTGAAAAGAAAAGAACACAATTGTTTTCAGCATTTATAACTATGCATTGTCGTCTGCTGGGACAGTCAGAATTTTGTTTTAATTTATATAGGAGAAAAGATTGAAGAAATTAAAACCCCACCCCCAAACCTGCAGTTATCATCTTTATTTCCATGTTCAATAATGTAAATGTCTGATTAGTTTCCAACATATTTCAGGAAAGGTGCTTATTTCAAACATCTATAACACATTTTAGGGTGCTACACTGGTGATAACTATTTGTGTGTACCTGCTACTTAAAAAAAAATTCAAACAATCCAAATCCTACAAAAAATTAATTAACTAGAGAAGAAAAAAAAAAAAAAACAAAAAACAAACAGTCCCTTCTCCCCATCAAAAAATCCAAAACAAACAAACAAACAAACAAAAACAACAAAAAAACTAAAAAAAAAACCCCAAAAAAACCAAAATCAACAAATGAAATTGTGCTAACGGAAGAATTGCATTTATCTTTTCATTATGTATTCTCTGTCTGATAAATACTTATCTACTACGTCAAAGTACTCCATTAATCTCCTTACATGTATTAAAATATTAAGCAATCTATCATGATCACTGCAAGGCAGATAGTGCTAGAAACAAATTATCTAGGCATATGATGTTGATTAGCTTAAAACTCCTCATCTTGGGTATACTCAAACCCATGGTAGGCATATTAATTCAGTGAAGTTCACAGCACTTATATATGATCTGAAAAGGGGGATTTTATGTCATAGAATTAGGCCATATAAGCAGATATTTCACATTAAAAAGGCAAGTTTGAAAGTGGCTTAACCTACATTCACGTTATAGGTTATAGAGAAGTAGCTTATGCAACTCTTTATAGTTGCAATGCATTTCTTTATTCAATACCACTGTATAGCTGCAGTATGTGTCTGCAGAATGAAAGGAGGAGCCATAAGACATTCCTGAAGGGTCTCTTTCATTTGCTTTTGCTTTCTAAGAAGAAAGTAATTCAGGTAAAAAGTGTGTGGCTGTTCCTTGTGCATGAAGATTCTGAATGCACCATATGAAGAGTAGAAGATAACACACAGTCAGGATCTGATTGGAGAAAACCCCAGTGCTGGACCCCGTTTCAGTTCATGATCCTAAGAGTGAAACTAAGATGCAAACAGGGTCAAGTACCTTAATCGATTAACTGGTTTATTAGGAAAGAACAATTATTATAAAAAATGGAAATTATTGTAATAAAGGGGATAGTGATAGGACAGATTGGAAAAAAAGTAGAAAATGGAGCAAGGATTTGGGGCACAGAGAGAGAGAGAGAGAGAGAGAGATAGCTACCACCATGGATCCAGAGGTGTCCTGGGGATCCATTGTCATCATCAGTGGTGGGATTTCTTCAGGGTTCATAGTCAGTATCGAAGCAGTGTCTCCCAGGAGTCCATCAGAAGGGGGTGTCCTTATGGAGGCGTACTTCTGGAGTCCCCTTGAAGGCACCCCCTGGAGTTGCCCCCATGGCCATGTCTCATGGAGGGTGTCCCTCAGGGTCTGTAGTAGTCATCAGCAGAGAGTGTCCTCTTGGAGGTGTCCTTCTGGAGTCATTCTTATGGCAATGGCTCTCTGGCAATGTGTCTCTTGGTGATGTGTCTCTTGGTAATTACCTTTTCCACTTTTGTAAAGAGCTGGGGGGAGTACCTCGGCTCTTCATGTCGCATATTAAATGTTCCTGGTGGACTAGATTCCCTGGTCTTGCAGCCAGCTCTTCGACAGGACTGCATGTATCTGCACACACATGTGTCTGCAGCAATTCTTGGGATAATACCTCACACCAAACCTGATAATGGACAAAAGAGTCTTTTCTCAGCTCTTTCCCACTTATCCCTCAGGTGGAGTCATAGTTCAGCTCCTCACACCCTTCTTCTAAGCTACGGATATTGGAGTCTTCACCCATCTCTGAGACAAAAGATAGGTGGATTTCCATCTCAGCTTCTCAGACCAGTCTTTGAGACAATGGAGAGTGGAGTCTGATTTCAAATCAGTCTCTTACACACACTGGTCTGTATTCCAAGGAGCTGGCCTAGCGAATAAAAGAAGCATATGGGCTGTAGCAGAGGACTGAATGTTCTTCAAAATGACTTTAAGTGTAAGATGGTAGTAGTGTCCTGTGCTTTTTCTCACCAATTCCTATATCCGAACCATGTACTGTAAATCTGAACCAGACAGAAGTAAGAAACAGATTTGCTGTACATTTTCATAATTCTTAGTGTGATCCCACATAAAAATACAGCCTGTTAAATCCTATTCCTGGCAGCCATGTGAGCCTAGGTCAGGGTCAAAGGATAGCCAGGTAATATTAACTAAACATTAGCCATGAATGGAACTTCCTGATAAAATATCAAATATTGAGGGTAGGACTTCTGGGCAGTAATGTGCAAACTTCAAAGAAACCATAATCATTGCAGTCATCTTAGCTGCTAGACAAAGCATAATTGTCCTCTTAATAATTAAGTAGGCAAAGTGTCACAGATTTCACTTGAAATATATAAAAACTGAGTTCAGGATCTTTCTTTTATAATATGTACGAAAGCTTTCAGTCGCATGCTACTGTGTGAATTTATCATCCCTGCTGGAGTAGTTTCATTTGGTGTAACTAATTAAAAATTTATAGGAACAGAGAGTGCAAAAAATAACTCTGTGATAGAGGTTATGACATTTATGTGGGAGAAGAAAAGCTCGGGATAAGTTCTCAAACTTAGAATGAAGCAGATTTGGATCAGGGCACCCACATCATAAGCAAGTGCTCTAAAATTTGAGTGATAGGTTATACTGCTTTGGGGCTGTCATATTGGAAATTACTCTAAAGTTGATAATTTCTTAGAGTCCATAAAAAAAGATCTTTAGTAATTTCTTGAACTTTTACATGAAGTGAGACAATCCTTCTCATCCAACTTTTATGCAATTTCTACCAGTTTATTTCACGGCAGTTGAAAAACCGAAAGAGATGAGAGAGTTTGTGAATATATACCTGTCTATTTGCATCTTTGTTAACATTTCTATTTGGTTATTAGTCAACAAGGAATTGTGAAAATAGCTCAGAAATAAAACTTTAGCTAATAAACAGCATGCAGAACTGAAAAAGCATGCTGAACAAGAAAAAGAGCATTAACAGCCTATATAATTACAGTGTTTGAAAGGATGTTTCTTTCAGTTACTGAATCTGTTTGAATATAATGATACTTTTCAGTTCTTAGAGCCAGAAGACCTAGGATGAGTCAGAAGAGCAAGCAGTAGTTTACATTATATGTCTCAAAGGAAAAGATAAATGGAAACGGAATTTAGAAAGAGAAGGCATAACATCAGAAACAACAAAGTCATTATAGCACCACCAAAAGACAAACAGAAAAAAGTCACAACCCATTTCTCAGAATAGAATAACATCCTCAGAAAAGTTAGGGTTTTCTTTAGGAATTATGAGTAGAGTTACATTTCTTGAGTGGATAACTTACTAGTTATAACTGGCTAGTTTGAGTCAGGTGTCCTGTCTCTGCTTCCTCCCACCTTCCCCTCCTCCCTGGCAGAGCATGAGACTCAGAAAGTCCTTGGTCAGAGTAAACACTACTGAGCAGCAACTAAAAACATCGCTGTTATCAGCGTTGTTCTGAGAGTCAAAACCACAGCACTGAACCAGAAGGAGAAAAATGACTGCTATTGCTGAACCCAGGACACCATCCCAGACATGGCTGAGCTGTTTCCAGCTTTAAACCACTGAGCCTTTCCATCTCTTCCTCCCATTTTGGTGCCAGAGCTTTGTCACTTGTTGCTGAGTCCTGATGCTTCAATCAGATTAAAGATTGATGCTAAAGCATCAATTCTGCATAAGCAAGAGCAGCCAGCATGTGAAATCCCTTCTGCAACACTTAGGTCATGGTGCTGCTCACCAGAGCCCAGGGCTTCTCAGTGCCTAAGCCAGTGGAGATCGCAACAGAGACCTTGCAAAGAGAGCTGAGACATGGGCCAGCCAAGGTCAGCTCCATGTTGGCATTGCTGCCTATAGATCCTGCCGCCAGGAGCCCGAATTTGTTAGGCAGAAGGAAAATACAAACAGCCTGGCCTTACCGGGACCTCTGACAACAGCCACAGCCTCAGACTACAGGCAGACTTAATCTTCCTTTGATAGGGCACTGCAGGAGAACAGAGCAATCTGCACAACTGCAATGCTATTCCTATCAGACAACCACAGTCCCACCAGGAAGACTTTCACCCTCTAGCTGATTAGCTTTGCTCAGAACTGTTTGGGACAGCTATATACATAAATAGACAAGGAAGCATATTATGGCTGGGGAGAAACACTGCTTTAGTATTTCCTTTGTTTTAAAGGTAATACTCAGATAGAGACCCCCTGCAATGTTGGAATTTGGGGTTGGTGCTGATGGGAACATTTTGGGGTCTTTTTTCTGAGCCAGCAATTTTGTGAAAAGCTTTGACAAAACAGATGAAAAAATGTGGGAAAATATAAGAAAAGAGGGAGTGAGATGGAAGTGAGAACATGAAGGGCAGCCAGGGTGCCTCATAAACTGCTCCAGCCCTTTGAGATCAGCTTCCCAGGAGAAGCTCACAGTGAAGTCAGCCTGGTGGGCTAACTGTGCACTGTCTGAAACTGCAGAGCCAAAGATGGAAACCCCTACTACAGATATTGTAGTATGATTTCCAAGCCTGATTTAACATGCAGTCATCCACATATCAAGCATGAGAAGCTTATTAGTTGCAGGCTAAGGTTCAACGTACTGAAGACGTAGGACACCACTGCCATCGCTGGTATGCCCATCTTTTGCACAGCATTTTTACATAGCAAATAAAATCCCATTCATGGAAGTGGAACTGAGGGATAAGGGAAGCAAATCACCAGTGGTCTCTAACAAAGCAACTGGCAATGTCAGTAATCAAACAACCCCCATATGGTGTCTTATCTTCAAGCCTGCCTTTTGCAGGCAATCTCCTCCTGACCAACACTGCTTGAACCTTTTGTTCAGCAGGAACCAAAGACTTGCAAACTCTTCCAGTGTGAACAGGCAGCCTGCCATAGCCCTGGCCTGGAGGACTGAGGACCTTCAATGAAAAGAGAAACAGTCAGATACAGAGACACCCCATTGCATCCCCTCAGATCTGCTGAGACTCATCTAACGAAGCTTTCTCTTATTCTTTTCCTTTTTGCATTTCCACTTCCCATTAAGCCTCCTCAGCCCTTTTATTAAGGTTTATTTTTACCTCAGTGCAAGAGGTTAGGAGCACGTGGCTCTGGCTTTGACTGCTTGGCATTTTGTGAAGACTGTGTCTCACGTGGTACTTCATACCTAGCCAAAAATAACTCCCTGCACACAGGAGCTGCTCTCTTACATGCAGAGACCACTTACTTCCAACCCTCTCAGTTTTGTTTTAGGGGGATTACTGAGTGGGCATAGAGTGTGAAGAGCTGCTGGGCTTGAAGCCTGAGGGATGGGGAAAGACAGCATGACATGTTTCTGCTTTTTTAAATAGATGATCCTCTTATTTTCCTCCCTCCACCTTTGCCATAGGAGGAAAGGAGAAGCAAGAAAAAGGCAGCATCTCTCAGCACCAAGTGGTTGATAAGAAAAAGTATGGGAAGTGTTGGAGCAAAGAAAGGGTTTGTTTTGGTGATGAGCAACCATTGGAGGGTGTTTGGAGTGCCCTATGTTAAATCAAATCGATTTACTCTACCACACTGCGGAGGGAGGGCTCCCACTGAGCCCAGTGTGAGGTCCTCATGCTCTCAGCAGGAGGGATGGGGACCCAATGGCTCCCAGCGCTGTCACTGCATCTCTTCCTTTCAGAAACTGAGTGAGAGCAGAAAATACAGAGCTGTAGAGCCATAACATGTCTCTGGTGCCTGTGCACTGCTGCTGTGGCATTGATGCCTCAGACACAGACCTGCCATGGCCATTCCCTGCTTGCCTCCCCTCCTTCTTCTGGACAGATGCAGTACTGGTGGCAGTGGCTGTCCCCAGAACTCTGTGCAGGGACATGTGGGCTCAGAGCAGGAATCAGCCCTTCAACAAAAGCACAAGTGCCTGCACAACCTCCTGCTCATCCAGAATCACCTGCACAAAGAGGCCCGGCTGATGCATGAGAGCCCTTCCAAGGCCAGCTCTGCCATACCACCATATGCTAAATGACATATGTTGCACTTTCCACCCCAAACCTGTCTGGAATAACAAGCCCAAAACGCAGCTAAAATGAAGCAGTTGGAATGCGTTATTTTCAAACTCTTATCTTTTGAATCTTGACTTTTAGTGAAAATGAAAAACATCTCAAACCTGGGTTTCACCAATGAAAGCCAAAATAAACACTGACAGCATTGTTTTCTGCATCTCTTTTTGTGGTTTGGGTTGAGGTTTTGCTTGCTTTTAAACTGAAAACAACCCACAGTAAAGTGTTTCTCACCCTTATTTTAATAGTCCTTTGCCTTACAATCAGATAAAGGAAGGAAAAGGTTATTAAACCTGAAAATTCCTGGTTAACCACATTGCAGTCGGTGTCCAAAATTCGCCTTTCTGGTTACTTAAAATTCATGCTACTGAAGCTCAGCAGAGGGACCAAACCTCTTGCTGAAGGTGATGTGATGCCTTTCTCTGCCATCCTGCACCCAGCACTGCCTGAGTGAGGGGGTCTTATCTTGCTGCATTAACACAGGCAGCAGTTTCATGGAGTTGAGTGAGCAGAATAGCAAAAGCGGCAGAGCTGGAGGTAATACTGCTCTAAATAGATAGCTGGGGGACTGGTTTTCTATATTAAAGTATTGATTTTTCATAAACTAAGAGCACAAAAGGCCATGGAAAACAATCAAGTCCTGGTGCAGGAGGCCGAAAAATTAGACAGCACTTGAAGCCCTCGTGCCTGTGCTTTGTGCTGAGAGTTTCAGTTAAAAAAGCCTTATTTATAGGCAGCGAACTTCAGAAATATCAGAGGTGTGGTTCCAACACACGGGAAGTTTGTTTCCTTTCAACTGAGATGCTGTGAATCTCCAATTCAGGCTGGCAATGTCAGTAGAATCAGCCTCATGAAATCTCTTGTGTGTTCTGCTTATGGCTATGCTAAGTAGATCCTGAAAGCAGCCTTTCATTTCAGCATTTCAGCTGTTGCTTTATCACCCTGTGATGGGAAATAAGATATGCCAAAAGACAGGGAGACAACTTGCGATTTCCTTTTCTTTCTTTTCTGTCTGCCTTTCTATAGAAACCCTCACTTCAATCAGAAGTGGAGCTAGTGAAGCTCCAACCTGAATTAAGGTGTCACCTGGTTTCCAGTGAAAATGATGAATCACTGGAAAATCCTTTTCAGAAAATGTGGTTAGATTGTTCATCCTGAGACCGGTGTTAAAGACTGCATGTCCCTGCTTAAACCATAACTCAATTGAGGTTCATGCACAAACCAGTAAGTGGAAGAAATCTATGGCCTTGGTGATACACAAAAACAAAGCAGTAAATCATAGTTGTCTCATGCTTCGAATTTATGAAGCCATTACATTCAGAATTTGTGAGACTTCAAGTCTGGGTTCTAGGTAATTTTTAGTTCAACAAAAGGAAAAAAACAGACAGGATTTTGATATTGTGTTTAAATGTAAATTAAGGCACTGTCAAATTGGGGTGGAAATCACTACGTCTCCAAAACTGGACCTGGATTTTGATGCTCCTTAACATTGTTATCAACATGGGACTAAAAGCCTTGATCTATTTCTAGGATGTATTTGTGGAAGAACTATCTTCTTGCACTTCTACTTCAAGGGACCAAATCCCCAGCCCAAATGTAAGGATACTGGCATGTTGAATAGGATGCTCTCCCCAGTTTCTTTGTAAGAAACCAAGCCACACCAACAAGGAACAAGCAAAAGTTAAGCGTGCGAGTTTATCCTACAACATTCTGTGTCACTTGCCATATCATGCCCCACAGGGTGATAGTGAGGTCTGAGCACCCAACAGGGAAATTTCCAGCTACAACAAAGGGACATGTGTGGTTATATGGACATCTCAAACATACAAGGTACTGCTCTACCACACGTGCACTCCAAGGCCCTGAAGGTGCTGAGAAGGCAGCCAGTGTCCAGCCATGCACAGATTTACCTTAACAATTCACACAGGAAACTTGATGTGGTCCAGGCACATCAGGCTCCTCAGGTTTATCCACATATGTGCAGCAGCCATTTGCCCATATACTTATATCTGGACAAATACCTGGATATTTAGCAGCCCCATTAAACCCTGTATATTTTAGCTCATTCCAACCCTTTGGACATAACTTCCAAAGATGGAGTTAAAAAAGGAACACTTTAGGGAAAGTAAGATGCTTGTCAGCCTGAAATACTGCTGCCTCATCACACACAAGGGTTGCTTTCATGGGGCAGGGGACACACCTTGGATGGGAGATACCTGAGCTGAAATCCTGTGTTTCTGTAACCAGGATCCAATTTGTATGGAAATTGTTTGTTTGGTCTGGGAGGATAGATCAGAGAAATAGTTCAGGTGACAGAACCAGTGACCCTGGTAAACTTTCACTCTTGAGCCTTATGGCTCTGTCTTTTTCTATTAGATGTGATTTTAAATAAACATAGAGGGACCAGACAGGCCGCAGATGCAGGTTTCTAAGCAACACAAATAAATCCACACCTGCGTTTACAGATGAAGGCAGAAAATCTCTGGGCAGTTTATAGTAAGTTCTTTCATTCTTTTCCTTCTTTTCAGAGACACAGAGTTAAAGTACAGACAACCAGAAAGAAAAATAAGAAGCAAACAGACTTCTTCCTTGGGGACTGATAATTGTAGGGGACTGTATGATGAAGTGCAGCAGAAAAGGTGTCCCCATTCCCACCCTTGGTGTGATCTGACTGCAGATCTCTCTGGGGTTGTCATATACGGACTTGTTGGTACCTACCGTTGACTGCCCAAGCCACCCAGTCACTGTGAGGAAGGTGATGAAAGGCAGAGAGGTGCATATCATAATCATGCATAAATGCAAGAGGGGCAGGAAGAAAAAGGGTAGTCCCAACCTTGCAGAGCCTCAAGGTAGATGATAAATGATTGCACAGGACAGGGTGTAAGTAAGGATAGAAGCATTGTCTCA
>JAVHNF010017550.1:0-11569 GCA_034783455.1 Micropsitta finschii | reverse complement strand
ATTCTGATTTCAGAGAAGCAAATTGCTCATGCTGACATGAATGTATGTTAGAGACAGCCAGTTTCAAGCACAGAACTATAACAAAAGGCTCGTGGGTTGAGATAAGGAGAGGGAGGGATCGCTTACCAGTTACTGTCATGGGCAAAGCAGGCTTAGCTCACCAAGGAGGTGCTGGGGAATCTCTGCTCTGGGCCCTGGGGCACTTCTTTCCCTCCTCTTTCACTGACCTTGGGCTCTGCAGGGCTGTTACTCTCACACATTCTCACTCCTCTTTCTGCTGCTGTTGCAGTTTTTCCCTTTCTTAAATACCTTATCCTAGAGGTGCTACCACCATCACTGATGGGCTCAGCCTTGGCCAGCAGTGGCTCTGTCTTGGAGCCTGCTGCATTGGCTCTGCTGGGCATGGGGGAAGCCTCTGGAAGCTTCTCACATAAGTGACCGCTATAACCCCCCACTGCCAAACCCTTGATTGGCAAACCCAGTACAGTGCCCTATGGATGTAAAAAGAGCTGGGGCTGAAGTCCTGGACAGGAGCACCTCTAGGTTGTGCTTGGCTCTTGGCATGTACCAGCTGCTACTCAGCTTCTGCAGCACCCACTGGACCAGGCACCAAGGAACTGCTTACATACGAAGTTCCTGCTCCCACCAGTCCTCTGACACATGCTTTTAATTCCTATACCAGTGACTTCCTTCTGAAAACCCTGCATTCCTTCTAAGTGGGTTTCTCACCTGTTGCTGTCTATATTCTACCCCTTTCTGAACTTCACCATACGGTCTGTAGCACTTGGTGCCTGTGAGGCAGCAGAGTATTTACAAGACAGGCAAACAAATCCTCTTTAAAGGTTAAAAGTGTAGCTTGACATCTGTAGAGGTAGTTGTAATGTACAAGGTGCATGAGGTAACAACATAGTACCCTCTAGAGGGCTCCTGCATGGCACAGGTGGGTACTTTGACATCTCACTTACTGTGAACATCCTCCCTCTTGAGATGATGGATCCAAGGATCCAAATGTCCAAGGATCTAAACCGAAGAACTAGAAATCACCATTAGTGGAATCTCATTCTTTCTATTGGGTGTCACTGGAAGTATTTGTTACTGTTTAATATTTACGTTAATTTGCTTCATAGCACAGATCTTCCTATATCCGAAGTAAATAGCCTTGGTACTTTCCCACTTAATTCATTTGTACAGGTAGGAAGCACATATTGCTTCCTACACGTTAGTGTTTTATGGAGGAGAATTTTGTAAGGATCCTGTAAATCATATTTCCTTTCATTTTTTTTCTTTTGTCTGTTCAAAACCAGACCCATAGTTTGTGCATTTCCAGTTTAAACCAGTGAGTGTCAGGTAAATTGAAACATTCATTTTACTGTCCCCATTTGTAACCATTCCTGTTTCTTTGTGTCAGGCCTGGATGGGCACTGGTTTGATGTTAGCACCCTTGTAGTGCTGTGCTCAGTCCTGCAGCCCGAGGCTCAACTGTCACTGAGCTTAGAGCTCAGCTCCACAAGAGTATCTGGCACGTAACTGAAAGGCAAAGGCACAGCTCAGGATGCTCCAGGAAGATCAGGATCTGCCCTAAATGCCTAGAAATTGTGCTTTAACTCTAAATTTCATTAGCAACTATTGTAATGTATCACCAGCTTTTCTACCTGGAGGCATGTATTGCTGTGGCTTTTTCTTCTCTCTTTGAGTGCTTACAACCACAGATGGAAGAAAACCTGCACACAGGATTTGGTTGCATCAGACAGAAATGAAGTTTTATTAGCGACATTTTCCTCATACAGAGCAAGCCAAATAACAACCAGGTTGAAGGTGCGAAGTGAGTAGCTCAGGAGACAGTGATGGAAGCCACCAAAGTTCTGGGCTGAAGCGGCGCACAGCATGTGGGGCAGGAGGTTGAGCAGCCCTTCTGGGTAGCTCTGATGAGCCTTTTAGGATAGGTGGCATCAGCAAGGCTGAGGGACTGTGAAGAGCATCTCTGTTTCTTCAGGAGCAAGGGGATTGTAGAGGATTTGAGCCCATTTTGGTTTCAAAGGTGTTGCACTGTAGGATCCTCAAGGTATAGTCTTAGTCAAAAGATTTTCTTCCATAGCCTGTTTGGAAACAAAGCAATCATTAACTTCTGCAGTGCTGGTACTGACTCTGAGGCACCAGTATCTACCAGACAGAAAAGAAGCTTGGTGATGTGATAGGTGACCATAAGCATTCTGAAAGCATAAAGGAAAACCTCAGTGTGGTATGATAGCTGGTGTCACCGACAAAACTGAATAGTAATTGAAAGTGGGTTTCTTAAGTGGAATTGATCCTTTGCACACAAGTAGGGAAGAACTGTTAACAGAAGTAAATCTAACACTTCCCAGAATTGCCAGTTTATCCCTGGCACTGTTCACCTCCAGATCAGTCTGTTGATAGAGCGCATGGATCAGTGAGGACAGGACTGAGAAAACAGCGTGCAGGTACAGCAGCTCTCACCTTGGCTTTCACCGCCACTCCTGCAGGACTGAGACTGGGAAGATGAAGAGTAGGAGTGGGAACTGCTGACGCCTCCAGAGATCCTTCCTCCTCCTCCTCCTCCTCCTCCTCCTCCTCCAATGCTACTGCATCCACCGCCACTTCCCCCTCCTATTCCTCCGCTTCCCCCTCCTGATCCCCCTCCCATTCCACCACCAGAGGAGATGCCACCACCTCCATATCCACCACTTGTGCTACCACCACCTCCATATCCACCACTCGTGCTACCACCACCTCCATATCCACCACTTGTGCTACCACCTCCTCCTCTTCCTCCTCCTCCTCCAGAATAGCCACCACCTCCTATTCTACCACCTCCCATTCCTCCTCCTATTCCTCCTCCTGGGATTCTGCAGAAAGAGAGAAAGGAGAAAAAAAGTTAATCATCAAATGCACTGTCTCTGTGACTGATCCACCAACCCGGGGCTCACACAATGCTGTGCTCTTTTCCAGTTTACATACACAAGGTCCTGCTGCCCCTCCTCCAGCAGAGCCCGGTACTGAGCAATCTCCTGCTCCAGGCGGGTCTTGATGCCCAAGAGCATCTTGTACTCTTCGTTCTGACTCTCCATCTCACAGCGGATGCTGGCCAGCTCCTCCTCCAAGGGACCGATCATCCCCTGGATCTGCTGCAGCTGCATGTTGTAACGACGTTCCGTGTCTTCCAGGTTGGACTGCAAAGAGTCCACCTGCAAAGGGAAAACACAACATGGTGTTTATGGGAATGTAGCACGTTTAGCTCCCTTTTGTGGAAAACTGGAGATCATCACAAACCAGACAAAAAGCCTGTCTCTGAAGATAAGTGATCTGGGTTCCTATTCTGTAAAGGTGGAGTGCTAAGTGTAACCACTCGTTCGTTCTGGTGACGCATGCAGCCTGTGTCACCAGTGGAACAGAAGCAGATGTCTTCACTTACCATGCTGATCTGCGACTGCAGCTCAATTTCCAGGCTCTGATATTCACGTCTCAGCTCAGAGATCTGTTGGTTGCTTGCCTCCACTTCCTGGCCACTTGAGTGGACCTGTTGACTCACTTCTTCCATCTGAAAAATGAATATATTGGTGTTTTTGAGTTTTACTTACAGTGGCAGCATGGTCAGTTATCATTTCCTTATCAACTTGAAGCAGGGCCACTTGTAATAGAGGGGCTGTTAGAACTTGATTGTGTGGCTCTGCCAGTGTAGTTCAAGGCCATTTGAGATTTCTTTTATTGTACCCAAAGGGATTCTACCATTATATCCTAAAAGCAGTGGATGTCATTGTTCAAAGTGTCATTCACCTACAGGAAGTTCTTACTAAAGGTTGGCATGGGTTTTCTTTTGTGATGGGAACCTTCAAATCAGAACCATTTATTTACCTTGTTCTCATACCAGCTCTCAACCTCTTCACGGTTCTTCTGAATGATGTTTTCATACTCCTGTCTCATGGCATTCAGCTTTTTCAGCAGGTCCTCCCCTGGAGCAGCATTCACCTCCACGTTCACATCACCACTCGACTGTGTGTGCAGTGATTTCATCTCCTGCAGAGAAAGCAAATAAACAAAAAGGGGGAAATTACTTTGCAAAAGAGTTTTGAAGTCAGTTAATTTGCTCTGACATAAGAACCCATCCTGACCCTTTCAACACCACCTGTGTGTACGTTGAATCTCCTTGACGAGGAGAACAGGGAAAACTATTTAGCGTGGAGGATGCTACCTGCAAAACCTGCCACATTTCTGATATTGTAAGTGTTCTTGTCCTCCTCTGTGGTTTGCACTTCGAGGAGCTGGCTCTCACCTCCTCATGGTTCTTCTTGAGGTCAATCATCTCCTCCTTCAGAGACTCAAATTGCATTTCCAGGTCAGACCTGTTCAGAGTCAGACTATCCAGCAAGGGCCGCAGGCTGTTGATGTCGCCCTCCACGTTCTGCCGGAGCCCACGCTCTGTCTCGTACCTGCGCCAGGGACAGTGCAAGGTCAGTGCCAGGGACAGGTCAGCCCTGTTCTTAGGTTCCCAGTCCCACTTTGGTGTCTGCGCTCCATAGCACACAGCATCTCTCAACCAGCAGGATTATAAACCCAGCGGCCCGTACTTAAAGTTTCACATTACTTCTAACCTTTAAGATCAAAAAAGTATTCTGTGGTCTTTTCCTTGTTTCCTTTTGCTGTAGACTCTGGGCAGGTTTCCTCTATGTGTTTCATGTGACTTTCAGTGAGAGAAAATCACAATTCTTATTCCTTCAAATAAAGCTTTTTATAAGCTTTGACTCTACAGCCATAGGGAGTGTTCCCATTGGAGATCATTATAGGAATAATAAAGAGTTTTGAACCCTTACAAATAATATCAGTTGTTCTGCCATGGAACCAGGAGGAACCCTGGTCTCCGTGGGTTGATATTTGCTTATGGAATGGATGTATGAAACTAAGTTGAGGAAAGTAGGAGAAAAGAAGTCAGTGCCTGGAAAAGAGGATTATATATTTACTTTATCCTGAAGTCCTCTGCAGTCATCCTTGTGTTATCCAGGTCCAGAAGTACCTTGTTGGTCTCCACAGCTGCAGTCACAAGCTAGAAGAGAAGACAACATACTGAGGAAGAATGTCCCTGTGAATCTCTCAGGTTTGCACAAGGGACAGAAATATGGATGTGATCTTGTTAGAATTCCTAGAAGTCTGAGAGAAACAGCACGTCCTACATGTAGAGGCCTGGAAAAGTCGTGTACAGTGCAAACCAAAAAGGTACCTGCAGTTCTGCAGAACTGCAACAACTGTTTTGAGAGTACAGGAGTCCTGTTGAGAGGCTTGTGTCACTACCATAGCTCTGTCTCACCTTCCATGCCCAGGGCTAGCCACAGATGTTTTACTCAATCACAAAACATCCGTCAATGCTTAAACTTCTCTGACAAAGAGCATCCTACCTGGTTTTGAAGGTCTTCAATCTCTCCATAATAGTGGCTGTAGTCCTTTGTGCCAGAAGGAGCTTGCTTTTGGTACCACTCCCTGATCAACTGCTCAAGCTGAGCGTTTTCCCTTTCCAGGTTCCTGACGGTGTCCATGTAAGAAGCCAGGCGTTCATTGAGGCTCTGCATGGTCAGCTTTTCATTGTTGGAGAGAATTCCCCCGATCCCTCCAGGAAAGCCACCACCGCTAAAGTTGCCACCACTGAAGCCAGCACCACCTCCACCAAAGCTTCCTCCACAACCACCACCAAACCCACTCCCACCTGATCCAAAGCTCATGCCCCCTCCATAACCACCACTGCTCATTCGCCCTCCGTAATAACCACCGCTCATTCCTCCTCCACAGCTTCTGCTGCTCATTCCTCCTCCGTAACTACTGTGCCTGATCCTTCCATAGCTACCACCACCAGCTCCCCCACCATAGCTGCTCCTGGAGCTTCCTCCAGCACAACTGCTGCCAGAACTCCTGCCCCCACCGCTTGTCCTGGAAGTGACTCTTGTGGAGGAGGCACAGGAATACATGCTGCTCCCTCCACCCCCAGCACTGCTACTGCTGCCACCGCTGCTCCCGCGCAGGCAGCTTCTGGAGATCTGTTTGGAGCCACAGCTCATCGTGACAGTGGCAGTGACTCGGGTGAGATCTCAAAGCTGGTCTTAAGGTTGTTCTGGAATCATAGCTCCAAATTCCACCCTGCCTGGTCCACATTTATACCCGAGGTAGTGGGTGTCACCCTCAAAGGGAGTACCTTCTTCTCGTGCATTTGTAAGCCGTTGTTTTTCTGCCAAGGGTAATTTGCCAAAGGGAGATGTTTGAGGGTGTCAGGAAGCTTAACCCATGCTCAGAGTGCCCATGACCATTTGTTTGTTAAGACAAAGCACGTAATTTCTATTGGGTGGCTCTGATTTAGGCAGATCTTTTCTGTGATCTAGTCACTGATTTATAGTCATCTGAATTAACCTCATCCCACTCATCTCATCCTGTTCACATCTATTTCAGCACAACCATGAACTGTCACAATGTGGGTCAGTGATGAATGTGACTCTAGTTCTCCTGCTCGTTCGCCTTTCAGAGTGTAGTCAAGGAATCCTGGCTGGTTTTGTTATATTTAAGTGATATTTTAGCAGGTTCTGGTTTCCGATGCTGTATGCCCCTTATTTTCAGTCCTTTATTGGTTTATACCTTTTGAATATCCAAGGATGTATTTTGTGAGTGCTGTGAACCACTCCGATGTCTTTGTCATGGTGATCATTGGCCAACACCACACACCCCATCAATCCATTCCAAACATCCATCCATAATTATGATTTATAAATAACAAATTAATTATGAAGAACTGTCTGACAACAACTGGAAAATAGCTCTGAGTAAGACTGCAAGGAAAGGCCGTGTGACAGGATGTTTGTTGCAGGGAACAGCTCTTCATGGGATTGGAGCAAATGCAGTGCAGAATGGCTGAGAGACCCGCGAAGTGCCTGGCTCTGTGCTGGGCTCTCCTGGCATATCTGTGGATGGGAGAGGAAGCACTCCCGCTCCTGAAAGGGTTTCAGAATTCCAGGCAGGATGTTTTCCTCACGCAGTGCAAATACAAACACGCCTGCTTGGAGGAGAAGGGTTAAGTTCCTGTTTGGGGGATTCAGTCCATGAGCTGTACATCAGAATAGCATCTTCTTTGCAGTTTCCTTTGCTATTCGTGGACACAGCGTGACCCAAAGTAGGAAATATTTCCTATCTTGCATCTTCTTCTTCCAAGATCATGTCTTTTTCAAACCCACAGCAGTAGGTAGTTCAGTTGAGCACCCCTTTTAGAGCTCTTACAGGAACCTGCGCCTCAAACCCGAGTGCCCCCCACATCTGCCCTCCTTCCCCTTGGGGGCTCCAGCCACATGCTGGCCCTGAGGTCTGCCAGCTGCCCCCCTTTGTCAGTGGAACTGTTGTGTGATCTCCAGCTTCCTGTATTGATTTGGTGTGTTGTGGTGTTGGTTGTTGCTAGTTTAGACATTTGTTTGTCATGGCTTATAGCAAGTGTTTATGGAAACATCTTTTTCTAGTGCCCCTCCCAGCACACCCTCGCCCACACTGGAGGACACACCTCAGGTTTCATCTTCCATTGCTGAAATGTCCACAGAAGCAAGGCCATTGCTGGGTTGTGGAAGTGTAAATGGTGGGGTCCATTAGTGGCCCCCAAAACTTAGTGGGGTCCAAGGCATAATTTTAGCTTGTTTCATTGAGAAATCCTTTTGAAGTGCACGAAATTCTCTTCTACACTAACAGCTGTGGTGTTAGGAAACTGTTGGGTTACGTTCCAGTTAACATGATGTCTGGTGGCATTGCCCAGCCTCTGGACCACTGGCATCACCCCATGAAGTGATGGGTGCTCCCAATCCACTGAGCATCTGAATGCACTTTCCTCTCCCTGCCCACCTCAGTGGGCCTGGGAACAGGCACAGACAGGTCCTTTGACCTCACCGAGGCCAGATCTCTGTCATGGGCAGGTGACTAAAGCTGAGGTTTATTGCTTTTTTATGCACTGGGCATAACTAATGGGAGAGGCCACAGTCCCAGCGTGCCCTCAGCGCTGAGCGTTCAGTGGCAATCAAGTAAACCGCCCGTGCACATTGACAGACCTGCTTCAGGTCAGAGACAAAATAGGGGAAGGAGGAGGAGGATGCCCTGGGGGTAGATGGCACCACAGTTGTTTGTTTGCAATGAGGCCTCTTTTATCCTGTGATGAAACTGTTTGGAGCTCCTGCCCAGAGGAGGCTGGGGCACTATTTAAGCCTGAGCTGCTCACCCAATGTGGTGGGCCTGAATTCACGCAGAATCACCGTGTGCTCCACAGCAGCAAAGGGTGTGCGTCTTTCTTTTGGAGCACACGGCAGCAGCAGGGGATGAGGCTGAGCTGGGGTGAAGTGCTTGAGGGGGGAGCTGAGCACACACAAGCCCCCACCAGCTCCATCTCTGAGCTCTGCATTGAACTGCTGAGGCTACTGAGCACCTTGGTGGGGTATGAGCAGCCTGTTTCCCCCCTTTTGCAGTGCTTCCTTCTTCCATCCTTCCCACTTCTGGTCAGGAAAATTCAATTTGCTTATGTTGCTACACAGAGAAAAAACTGGAGAAGATCTATCTGGGGAATATGATTCATTCTCATAATTGCACGTTATAAACTAACTTCCATTATATAATCAACGAGCAATTGTATTAACACCAGATAATCCCATAGGACAATATTTCTCCATAGTAAAGGAGAAACAGTCCCTGTAGTGTGACTGTTGGAGGGAGAACACTGTACTTGTTCTGGCCACTGTTCTTCCTCCCACTGAGGTTCAGCTGCCTAACATTTAGCATGAAGCTGTGCTCCTCTCCCCTGACATTTAAATGACAAGGGCTTTTTTTCTCATCCCAATAAAAGGCAGATGTTTGAAAATGGAAAAATCTGAGAAAATTCAGTTCAGATAATTTGAAACATATCAGGGCTCCATCACGTACATTACTTTAATAGTGGATTAACTGAAAGTTCTGAACAGTAATTCCTACCTTGCCATTTCCAGTTAGTGGGACAGTACAGGATGTGCCGTTCATTCTGTTCCTTTCTCCTTGTGTGTATTTATGGCCACATCTAATAAAATAAAGCAGTGCAAATTCTGCAGAAACCATCTGCATATGGTCATTCAAGGCTGGATGGGGCTTGGAGCAAGCTGCTCCAGTGGAAGTGTCCCTGCCTGTGGCAGGAGGTTGCAACTGGATGAGCTTTGAGGTCCCTCCAGCCCAGCCCAGGCTGTGGTTTTGTGATTCTCCGCATGCCTTAAAAACCTCAAGTGAAGGTTTTTAAGGTACCTGTTTTGAAGTGAGAGGGGAAGTCCCACCTCTCCTGTGCTCTTCTGCAAGACAGGGTGTGAGTCTTGGCATCTGCCCACACCCCGAGATGTGTGGGCATGGGGAATATCCCTGGAATGTGTCCATATTGTGTCCAGTGGTCCAAACCCAGCCGTTTCACCCACCTCTCAGGGAAAGCTGGTGTGCAGCACCAGGATGGGACCTGCTGCCCTGCACAGAGCATGGTCAGCAGTGGCCAGTCCAGCAAACACCTCTCCTTTTTGGAGGTAAAAACAATTTTTGCCTCTATTGTACTTGATCTGTTACTCATTCACTATTGCAGAGACTGGCACTGTTGAAACACTAAAGGGCACCTTCAAAAGATCCACCACCCAGTGGAACGATGGTGATTATGATAGGAACAGTAATTAGGTGAGTCAGAGCTGTGAGAGACGAACCCTTTTAGAGTACGAACCCTTTGGTTGGGAACTTCATTCTGGGTCTAAGCAGCCCCTCGCACAGCTGACCCTGGGGTCTCAGCTAATGCTACTCCATTGGCAAGACCTTCATCAGCAAAGGGTCATTTTAACCCAGTTATAACCCCTGCGGAGAGCCTGGGTTTCCCTGTGCTCCTGCCTAATGACAGGGTGCAAAACACTGCAGTGCCATCCTCAAACATGCACAGGAATTAGTGCGATGAGTTTCAGCCTGGCGTCAGTTCTGAGCACTTACACACAGGAGCACCCAGTGAGGGGTTCAAGGAGGGAGGGAGGAAACCAGCATCATCCCCTGCAAGAGTCACACACAGAGAATCAGGTCATGTCAACCTCACTGCGGCTGCACCCATTGAATACTGATGAGGGAACTGGAGCAGGGTGTCAGGGCTGACAGCAGCTTGTGTTTTCAGCTAGCAGGAGCTCCCTGCACGTACCGCAGCCACGACTTCATCTGTTTAGTGTTGGTGTATTTGTGCTAGAGGAGGAGCCCAGCAACGGGAGCTGGGTTTGCCGCACCTCCCACTCGCCTGTGCACCCGTCGGCACCTTTGGGAGCTGGGTGCCCTCTAGAGAGCAGCTGCAGACCGAGGTGCAGGGCCTCCATCTCCTCCTGCATCACCAGGCATCACATACAGTGAGATAACGCGGGTCTGGATCCTGCAGCGCTGCGGGCACAGGGAGGAGGGAATGCTTCCCCTCACAGCCGGCCACTGCTGTTACTGCACCTTTGCTACCACTGCACTTCACAGAACGTTATTTCAATTACATATTGTTGTGTTTTCGGTGCGTAGCCCAACAGCAGCTGCCTTTTGGCCACAGACAGCATCAGCCCAACTCATCTGCACCTCCTGGCCTCTCAGTGAAATGTTAGTTCCATTCTCAGCAGGGCATCGGTCCCAGCGGGAGCTGCTCACCCCGTGGGTAGGCACAAAAGAGGCAGGAGGGGACTGTGTGGGAGCAGGCGCTTGGGAGCGTGTTGCTCTTGGATCTGCCAGTTAAGTACAGCTGACACCTTATGGAGAGACTTGGGAAGAACTGAAGTGTCTGCTCAGGCTGCGTTTATCAGCAGCTTTCACCAGTTCCTTGCTCTTTAGCGCAAGCAGCGTTTGCGTGTACGGGTTGTTCATTATTGCAGCTGCTCTTAAGCTTTTGTCTGAAATCGAATGAGAAGCTTTTGCTTGAGCCTTGGTGCAAAGGGGATGACAGCCAGCCCTGCCCTGAGCTCTCGGGTTCACTTTCACTTTCCTCTGAAAAGCAAACCAAAACCAAGCCAGTATAAATATTTGCACAGGCTCCCCAGCTTGATGCTTCGTTCCGCGGTTGCAGGAGGGAAATGCCAGCACCGACAGCGGTGCGAAGGGAAAACCCAGCTGCCAAAGCCGCAGGTTTTAGTTTCGGTGGGACACTGTCTGTCGCTCGGGTTTGATCCCCGTGCTCGGGAGCAGCCGCCGGCTCAGCGGCGCAGCTCGGGGGTGTTACACGAGGGTTTGTACATGGGGGCAGCTGCTGGGGGGAAGCTGGGCCGGCAACGCGGTGTGGGAACCGCGGGCACCACCCTCCGTCGGGGCACCTCAGCCTGAGCCTGGTGCCAGCGGTTCTGCTCCCTGCTCCGTGTCCCGCTGCTCCTCACGGCCCCGTCCACCAGGGATCAGTCGTGCTGCTTCTCTGCTGCGGAGCCAAAGCACCTCCCTTGGCCGCGGCCCGGCTCCCTGCTCCCTGCGGCGCTCAGGCTGAGCACCAGCCCAGGCAGAGGTGCTGTTTGTTCACCCAGCTGCGTGCTGTGCTCAGGAGTGGGATTGGGGGAAATGCGCC